>JPFL01000073.1:23322-199705 GCA_000733385.1 Paramecium biaurelia
TAATAAATTATAGATTTAACAAAAAAATAATAAAATTTGATAAAGTAATTATCAAATTGTTTTAAATTTCGGCATTTTCATGAATGTCTTAACAAAAGAATCTTTATAGATTAATTTTTTTAATTAAATTATTCCTATCACTATATAATATAGATTTACATTCTTTCTTACTGTATAGTTTTAAACTAATCTATTGCTGTTCTTACGTTATAAAAATAAAATTAATATCAGAAAATAAAGAATGAAATATTTTTTAATTTATTACAAATTCGATAGGTAAAGTTTAGAGGTTAATAAGTAAGTTTAAGTTATTATATTATATAGCACATTTTAATCTTAATTGTTTTGTTATTCCTTGATATTGTTGTTCTCTCTAAATATATTTAGGATTTATGAATAAATTATTATTAAAAGAAAAAACTAATAATAATTTTTGTTTGTTTGTTAATGAATAATTTAGATTAATCAATTTAATCAGAGTTCAATGAGTTTACAGCATAATTTTAATAATAGGAGAAAGTCATTAATAATCCAGAATCATTATCCTTCGAAAATAAATCTGAGTAACTTTATCAAAATTAATCAATACAATTTTAATCAGCTGAACAATTTCAATCATATTAATAGAGCTTCAACCATTTTTAAGACTTTCCTTAAGTTGAATTATTAGATACATCATAAAATGAAACAGAACAATATCTAAATATCAGTTTTTAGGATATAATTTAGCTTCTCTTTAATAATTAATGTCCTCAGCTGAACCTTATACTTAAAACTGTAATTTTTAGAAGTTGTATAATAATAAATGTGTTTACGATATTGAATCTAATTTTTATAATTAATGAAGTAGTAGCATTGTATTTTTCTTTAATTACTAAAGATAACATAAAAGAATTATTCAGTGTTTATTTTGGATTCAATTTAATCTCTGATTGTCTAGTGATCTATATTAATTGTCAATTAAGATATATTATAAATGAAGCTGAATAAATAAATCATGGGGATATAACTCATACAATTATTGAATACTTAAAATACACAATAAAATTAAATAGTCCTTTTGAAGATATAATTGATGATTAAGAGTAGAGTTCTTAAGCATAATAAGTAGCCATTAGTATTTCTGAGAAAATTACAACAACTAAATGGATTTCCTATTTGCTTGAAAGTTAAAATTCTTAAATGTTTGTTTTGAATCGAGTATGTGTATTAGTGAAAATAATATTGTTTGCATGGGGTAATATTACAATAATATAATGGGCATTTCTGAATTGGAATGATAAGATGAAGAGTATGGATTAATTCGAATCAATTTTGATAATCTTAACATTAGTGTCAATGTTGATAGGCTATATGGTTATTGTAACGATAATTGGTGTAATATTAATAATGTGTGCCATTATTCCTATATTAATAGGAGTGGCTATATGGTAATCATGCAGTTGGTGTACTGATCTTTATGATGAATACAAACAACATAGAATAGAATAATAAAGGATTGGATTTTTATCAAATTTAAATTCGCAAAAATTCTAAGATTTAAAGGATTAGGATACAAATATACATGAAGAATGTTCAATATGTTTATAGACCTATTAAATTGATGATAATTGTGTCAAATTACCTTGTAATGTTGATGGTGGTAATAAGAAAATTAATCATATTTTTCATGATGAATGTATAAGAATTTGGATCTAAGATTAAGGTTCTTGTCCAATATGTAGAACAATATTTATTGAAAGACTTGAAAATTGATATAATTTTTCTTTTATTATTATTGGTTTATTCCTACTTTAATTATTAATTTTAGTTTTATAGCAGTTAAACAATGTCTCTAAATACAACAATGCCATATTATCGTAATACTTCAAGGGAGATCAAAACTGTTAGAGAAATTATACAAGCAGAAGCAATTAAAAGTGCTAGAATTTTGAGTAAAGATAAAGTAAAAGTTAAATAAAATACATCATTTGGAGATTGTAAAATTATATGCTTATCATAAGTGAATCGAAGTAAAAGAAAAACAAATAATTCATTTTATGATAATCGAAATATTACTTAGAATGAAAATACAAATATATTGTAAAGTTATTTAGCAAATGCATTCTAAGAGAAAAAAGAACATTTATAAAGAATATAGATGCAAGAAATTAATAATAAAAATAAATTAGAAGAGAATAAATAGAGAGAGATTAAATATTTAATGAGAATAGCAGGATTGGAAAAAGAATCATCAAAATTAACAGAAATGGTATCAAAATTAAAGAAAGAAAATACATAGATTAAATAATCAAGTAATAGAGAATCTATAGTTTTGTAATTATAAGATGCCTTAAATTAATCAAGAATTGAAAATTAATTACTAAAAAAATAATTAACTCATCTTTAAAATACAAATAATAATTTTAATAATAGTATATATAAAAGAACAGATATATAAAAGAGTGTTACATTAAATACAACATATACAGTTAATACAGCAAACACAACAAATAATACTTTTAATGATATTCTAAAATCTAAAGAGTATGTACCCAGTTATTTACTTGCTTTAAGTTTAGCTGAATGAATTAATAATGATAGTAATTTATATATTATTTTAAATATCTCTAATTTTTATAATAATAAACTCTATAATATTAAATAACCTCCATATTTTCTATAATTGAATAATAGGTTGAATCGATTGAAATAATAATTGCTTATACTTTAGTATTAATATTTTCAAGAGAATTTGATTAAATTATAGAAAAAAAGGTTAAATAAATATAAATAAACAATTATAAATGATGAGATATTTATGTTCATTAATAAAATTTTAGAGATTTATAATTATTACGCATTTATAATTCGATTATATTTTAAAGCACATGTTCATTTGATTATTTATTCTTATTATTGTTAATTTAAAAAGTCATCAATATGTTCCAACTATTATTCACAAAATTTGCTGATATTTTATTATCATCCAGAACTTATCCGTTCTTATAATGTCAGCCATCAATCTAAAATTAGACAAAAGAAATAGGCGTTATTTGGACTAAAGAAATGAATGCTAATGTAAGACAGTTACTCTAAAACAATTGGAGGACATCTCAATAGAATGAAATGATTGTGTAATTTTTTATTGAAAATGATGGAAACTCTTTCTTGGTTGAAGAATGGTGTCTAATTTAATAACAAGCCACAATTCCTAATCAGTTAACTAATAAAAATAGTAATTCATTACTCAAACAATTAACAATTTGGTTACGATCTGCAATAGCCATGATGACTATGACATCTATATTCTAAGAAGAACTCATTACAAAATAATATAAAGTCTCACATAGTTTATTATTTTATAATAAGAATACTAAAAAAAGAAGTGATTGGATAGATGACTCAAAATTATAAGTTAAAAAGATTACAACCAAATTTCTTAACTAACAAAACTTTTAATTGACTATAGCCTAATAGGGATCATTAGAACAAGTATTATAAGAGAGAATTAATAGAACTGACTCACCTTTATATAAGAGATGTCGTTATTTGAGTGAATAAATTTGTGATAGAGACTCATAAGTTTTTTAAAGGAAAATGACCATGGATTCTGAATAGTTGGATTAATAAAAATCCAATCTTATAGACAATACTTCACCTTCATCAACAAACAATCTCAATAGATCATTCATTTCAGTATATTCTAAAAAAGAAGAAGTGGAATTATTATTTACTCCTGAAGAAGCTGCTTTAAAATTATAAGATAAGAATTTCTTAGATGAAGATTATGAAATAAATATGATGACAAATGATCATGTGTAAAAAGAAATCTTTATATCACAAATTATGATTACTAATAAACTTTCAACTGAAGAAAAGAACTGTTAATAATAAACTTTGAGCATCCTTAAGAATGTACACAACAAATCAAAAAATAAAAGAATTAGATCTCTTTAAATCACTAAATTATTGAGTTTTTATAGATAACTGTCATGAGTTTATTTAATTACTATTTATTATAAATATATTTTCTATACTTTTAATCAGTTTATAACAATCATCTATCATATACAATAAGTAATTTCTGATTTATTATGTTACTACTTTTATGATATACTTTTGATCAAGAAAATTCATAATATTAGTGAATTAGAATATTCTTAAGTTCATAAGTGAAAAATCATACATAAAACAAAAATAATTTTATTCAATTGATCTTCTACTTCTCTGACTAATTTAATAGTTTCTATTAAAGTTTGTTATAATTAATTACCAACTTAATTATAATTGGAGTATTAAAATAAATCCCTCCATTTTTACTACATTCAAAGGTTCTCTTATTTTAGTCAGACTATTCAAATTAAGTTGCTTTATTTATACCATTATAAATAGAATTAATATAAGAATAATAAAGTTATATTTAGAGCTTGTAATCATTTAATTTAACATCTATATAATAAATAAGTGAGTAACAATAATTAATGGAGAAGTTTATAAAGTATCTTTAAATAATATTTGAGTTAATCATATAAGTATTAATTAATTGTTAAAAAGAATTTAGGAATATCAAATTACAATCATAATATTAAATTTAATATAAAACATGTAAAAGACTTAAACTGATTTAGAAACAGGAATTAATAATACGTGGAATAATGAAGAAGATTAAAAATTGAAGGATTCCATTAACATTTATGGCATTTAATGGAACAAAGTAGCAGAAACAATTCCTGGAAAAACTGAATCTTAATGTATTTAAAGGTGGGATACGTTATAAGTAAGAATTCTATGTTCATTTAAAGAATGAATAGTAAGCACTATGGACAAAAGTAGAAGATGAAGAATTAAGAGAATTAATATTGAAACATGGTGAAAATTGGATTAAATTAGCTTAAATAATGAAATACAAAACACAAAGTTAAATCAAAAGCAGATTTAACTAATTAAATATTCCATTGTCTAATCGTCCTTGGAATTAGGAGGAAGATAATTAATTACTGCTTTTATTTGATTAATATGGAACAAAATGGAATCAAATTGCATAAATAATGAAATATCGATCTGTAAAGAAAATTAATTTCATCTTTAGGAAATCGAGGTAAAGAATAGATATTAATCAAAACATAAATAATCAGAACATTAAATGACTTTGGTATTTAAACTAATATATTCATAGAATTTGAAAATGTCTGATTCTGAAATAGAAAAATAAGAAGAATTAGAAAGTAAAACATTCAAAACTGAAGTTAAATGCAAATAGGAATTATAAAATATTGAACCTTAACCAAATAAAAAGGTTGATATCAAATAATCTGAACAATAATAATAAGATAGTAACATCAGCTATTTATGTCCAAGAAATTTCATTTTTAAATTTGAATAGCTGTTTGATTCTTCTTAAAATGAACCAAAAAAGATTGTATGGATACCAGTACCAATAATTAGAATAACTAAAAAGACTCCTACAACAACTGATAATTTATTAGAATAATCAGTTGAAGATTTAAAATAAGAGGAAGAATTATAAACTAAAAAAGATTGATTAACTTTAATATAATTTTTGTTTTAATTTACTTAGAATGATAAATAAGGAAAATTTCTTAAATAAAGCAATTTAAAGAATCAGACTTGATGAAATTACAGTAAAAGAAACATATTTTCAAGATGATTTAAATTAAGAAGATAGATTAAAGGAGTTTGAATAAAAATATCATGGTTTTAGAGATAATTTCATTGAATATAAACCAAATAAAGTATTTTATTAAAAAGTATAAACAAAAAGTCTAAAGCAGATAATATTGACAATTAACAAAAATTAATATAAGCCTTATTTCCAGGAATAATGATGGAAGATATTACTGCAGGTATATTAGCTAATGTGACATTACTATATATTTAAGAAATAATAGAAACTGCTAAAGAGTTAGCTGTGAAGAATGAATCATTAAAAATAACTCAAAATGATGTAATAGAAGCTGTTAGAATAGCTGAATATAAGAATTAGTATGAATTAGAAGAGGAATTTTCGAGATTTTTTTAATGAATAATGAATTAATCATATTTGACATAAAAAGTAACAAAAAAATTAGGTTTTTATTTCTTATATTATAAATATGAAATGTTAATAGTAGTTATTTTATTCTATTTACTTGTAAGTTTCTCATTTATATTTTCAATATTTAATTATTGATATATTTTTCAGTTTTCTTTATATACAAATTTTAAAAAAGATTATAAATCTATAGATTAACGATAAATATATTGAATTTAAGCAATTTGGGCAATATACTTTTTTAAATCCTTCCATTAGTTGAGTCAATTTTGATTGTTATTTTCTACAAAAGAATATTAGTGTAAAATGTTACCACATCTTTTGATATCATTTATTATAATCTGGGTAGAATAGTTCATTTCTCTATTTTAGGAGTTGTATTACCTTTTCTTAAATAAATATATATTCTCTATAATATTTACTATTTATTGAAATATTTGGAATGTAATTAGGTTGGAACATAGCTCATTAGGAGAGCGTAGACCTCCAAAGTCTAAGGTAGTGGGTTCAATTCCCATTGTTCCACTTTTTTTATAATTACAATTAAAAAATTATTTTTGAATATAATTAAATAATTACTCCATTGTTAAAAGGGCTTTTTGCAAGAAATCATCTATTAATCACAGAATTTAAGAATAATATAAATAAGACATTCAGATATCAAAACATAATTGATTTTTGTATTCCTTTTAGGAATAAAATATGAGAATGATAGAATTTATACATGATGCTTTTATAGTTTCTAAATAGATTCTTTGGTGTTAAGCTGCATTTCTTATATAATTGATTTACTTAATTTACCATATCAAATATTTTTGAGAATGAATTTTAACTAACATTCACCAAACAATTATTCGTAACATAATTAATTGAATATTTTAAAATAATGATTTCTTTCATCCAAATATTTCGTTTTTTGATTCTTCAATTAGCTTTTTATAATAAATAACAAATCTATTTAATTCTAAGATAAAATTGCATAAACTTTTACCATATCTGATTTTACTACTTTCTTCAGTAAAATACTTGCCATTATGATCCTATATTTAGAAATCTTTGGAAATCTATAGGTTAGAATCAATATTAAGAGATGCGTATAAATTAGGATATACTTATAGATATGCAACATAACTTAATATAGGTTGTTAATTGTAATTATTTATTTTATGATACTATTACATAATTATTCATAAACTATAAGATAATATAATAAATAAATCATTCAATTTTCTGATAAATAGAATGATAATCATAATAGGAATTAATATTCACTAATTATTAAGTAGATTTATAGGTTCTATTCTTAATTAAGATTAAGTTTTATGAAAAGAAATTTGCCATAATAAAATTATAATTTGATGATAGATTTTTCTTATTTTCTTATTTTGAAGTTATGTGTTAAATCGAAATAAAATTGTAATATTATAATTTTTATACTCAGAAATTTCATATTATTTATTTTAAATTAAATTAAGTAGTTTAAGATGGGAAGTCAATGTTCGAATTGTTAGAGTTGTTAAAGGAAAGATGAAATATTGATTAGTGAATTTCATCAACAATCAATGAATCATTATTCGCATAATCAACCAGATAATGAGGAAGATGATGATTTAGAGAATTCATTAAAATATGAATAGAAAGAATCAAAATTAGATATTTAAGATCATGTTGAACTTGAGATTCAAAATTAACAATAAACAGGAAAGAAAGTGGAGATAAATTTAACTTCTTGTAATTTTCATAATTAATAGTTAGAGTCTAACAGTGATAGTTAGAGGAAGAAAAATGAAATGGCTTTTAGAAATCATGAGGATCTTTTAGAAACATTGGGAAGTAGATCAAATTGTAATTAGAGAGAAAGAAGAAGCAAACATGTATTTAAGAGTGGAGCATATTATGAGGGTGAATGGATAGGTTAATAAAGAGATGGGTATGGAGTATAAGTTTGGGTTGATGGTGCTAAATATGAGGGAGAATGGAAAAATAATAAAGCAGATGGGAAGGGTAAGTTTTGGCATTTAGGAGGAGATCATTATGAGGGATAATGGAAGGAAGATAAGGCATGTGGTTAGGGAGTATACATACATGCTAATGGTGCCAAGTTTGAAGGAGAATGGTTGAATGATCAACCTCATGGTTATGGAATAGAGATATGGGTAGATAATTCAAGATATGAGGGAAATTATAGTCATGGGAAGAAGGATGGGTTTGGAAAGTATTATTGGAATGATGGATCATAATACCTTGGAAATTGGTCAAACAATTTGATGAATGGTTTTGGAATTCATTATTGGGCTGATGGTAGAGTAAAATTTATTTTCAATTAAGAAATATGAAGGGTAGTGGAAAAAGAGTTAGATGAATGGAAGGGGGACTTATATTTGGCCAGATGGAAGATAGTATAATGGAGAGTACATAGATGATAAGAAGTAAGGATATGGAGTTTACATTTGGCCAGATGGAAGAAGTATTAATAAATGAATTAAATTAAAGAGTATGAGGGATATTGGGTAAATGGGAAGTAGGCTAGAAAGGGTCGATATATATTGTCAAATGGTAAGAGTTAATTGGGATTGTGGGAAGGAGGTAGACGTATCAAGTGGTTGGAGTAGGATGAAGATATCAAACCTCTAGGTTGGGATGATTATGTGGATCCAAAATTATGTGAGTTTAGTCTTGCTGATAGTTGAATTAATTGTATTTATTATAATAACTTAATATAATTATTTATATCTAAAATAGTATTAATAATTGAATATAATTATTTATATAAAAAACTTAATTAATAATTAACAGATAAATATTATGTCTAAAAGACTTGAAGATCGTGTGATGTTAAAGAATTAGAATCCAAATTACTTGTTAGACTCAAATTATCTTGATCGGAAAAAGCAATTCAATTTTAATATTTATGATCGACAATCACCAGCAGAGCGTAAATCTACTGAAAGTGGATAGGGAAAATATTACAACTCTTATTACTAAAGACCATTACCTTAGAGATCCCCTGATGAATATAAGCCCTTTGCTAATCATTAATTGAGTAAGGTGCCTTCATTTTTGAATTACGATAAAGGTGAAAAACTTAAACGTTTTCCTTCAAATGATATTCCACAACAAGTGAATTCATTTTAATATCTTCCCAAATAATAATACTCATCTATGCATGATAGAGAACAATCTTAAAAAAGAAAGTTTTATTTGAATGACATTGTTGAAGTATAGAAGAGATAATAAAGTCCAACTGCTTTTTCAAAAAAATAAAGTCTTATAGATGTGGATAAAACATGGATGTTTACTAATTAATAATAGCATTCCTTTTTTAGTCCTAAAAATAATGAATAGCCAAAATTATCTAAAAATGCTAGCGATTATATTACAAATTATAGGCCATTCACTTCTTTTGAAGTCTAACATGATAAAAACATAACAAAAAATCCATCATAAAAACTTCAACCTTATTTAAATAATAGCTCAAAATTTGATATTGAGAAACTAAGGATGGAGTTGGAATAATACAAGAGAAATAATAAAAGTAGAGTAGGAGATGGAATATCCATTTTAAAAAATAGAGAATAAAATAAAGATTATTCAAATACCTACATTAGAAGAGATGTTTCACCTAAATTAAGCTTTAATTACATTAAACCAAAAGGTAATCATCTATATAAAACTTTATAGTTGAAGAATCTAATAAGGATATTTTATTTAATTACAGATAACAAAAATAGAGTTCTCCTCAAAAATAGGTTTAAAGTTTAAAAGCTTCAAGGTCAGAATTAGGAAATCCAAAGAAGCAGCCATTTTAGTTAATATACTCAAAAAATGATTAATAAGGAATTTTATCTGATAATTAGAGATTCTTATAGGATAGAAGAAAAACTCCAGAAACAAATAGAGTAGAGGAGTTGAGAAAGTAGTTGTATAGTACTTATAAGCCATCAAATAGAGAATTATTTTTTGAATCACTTAATAAATCTACACCTTATAATAAGAGTAATATTCATAATGATTAATAGTTGCAAATTAGAGAGAACAAAACCAACAATCATCCAACAATAGAGAAAAAGATTAGATAAAATACAAATTAGATAAAAAATTTATATGATATTAATTATTATTATTATTATTAAATAATGCTTCATTAATCATAACCAATTCATAAATCGATTATTAAATATGAAGATGATGATGTGCCATTGATGTTTGAAGTATTGCCTTTTGAAGGAAGGGGAGACTATACTTTTGAAGAATTTCAATAACTGCAAGAGCGGATAGTTTCACATTAATAGATGATGGAAAATTACAAAGTAAATACTTGGGAAACTATGCATTATTATGAAACAGTTACTGTTGATAAGTGTAAATCAGCATTCTTAGATAATAATGAGGAGTACCAAGGCATGATAACCATGATAGAGATGTTTAATGCAGAAGTAACTGTCTTCAGTTCATCAGGTTCTAAATGCTTAGCAAAGGAATGTTAAAATACGTAATGGAATGTGGAGACTATAGTTTTTTCGTTCTCTAGCCAACATAATAAGAGAAATATCATTCTTTACACGTAATAGAGAGTTGCAAGCTAAATTCATAACAAGGTGTTACAATTGGGCATTAGAAACAATAACTAAAGTTGATTATCAAAGTCGTAAACTCGACAGTGATTAAGGACCTACTAGACCACCAACAGGATAAACTAAAAGACCATTTAGTAGTGTAACTTAAGCTAAAAGACCTCAAAGTGCTCTAACAATCAAAAGTATGCGACCATAATCAGGATACCCAACCACTGTAATAGATGGATATGCAGAAACTACAATTGAATAAACTCATCCAGATAGACCTGATTCTGGAGTTACTGGTACTATACGGATTGACTAAATGGTATTTAATTATTTAAAATATATTAAAGAAAGAATCTCAATATAGCAAAGGTACTTTACTTCCAGGAGACATAATTTAAGATTAATTACATGATTATTCAAATGGATATAGAACAAAACATGATTCAATGCCTCCACCAGATCAAAGATTAACAAATTACAAAAGAAGAATTATTTAAAATTTTTAAGCACCTAGACCTTTAAGTGCAGTAGATAGTTCTGATAAGATTAAGATGAAATCAACATTTCCAAAACCAATAAAATCAGCTAAACCTGCAGCTATTGTAGAAGAGAAAGAAGAAGAAGTAATTCAAGGAGATTTAGCAGATAATAATGATGAAGCACTTTTAAATGAGGAAGAATTGGCTGCTAGATAAGCTGAGAATGAGGCAAAATTAATCATTTAAGAAGAAGAAGCTAAGAAGAAAGAAAGGACACTTGAACCATTGATAAAAGTTTTTGTGAATGATGAATAAGTAGAAAACAATTAGAAACCTAGAAACTTAGATTTTGAAACAAGAGATGGTTTTTAATAGTATTAAAATTCTAATCAATCTGATGAATTGAATGTTTAAAAGAAATACTAGAAACTTAGAAATAAAGAAGCATAGTAAAAAAGAGAGGATGAAGAGTTAGTTGCTATGATGCATTAATGGTCTTCAAATAAAGCTAGAGTTGAAAGAGAAATGAATAGGAGAATAGAAAGTGCTACTTATGGTAATAGATTTAGAGAATTGGAAATGAAAGAAAGACAAAATAAAGAAAGGGATTATAAAGAGCTTGATAAAGTAAATTTATATATATTAATGTATAGATTCAAAAGAATCATTAATTAAGTTTGAGTAAGAACAAACCAAAATGGGAAGATGATTTAAGTGATTTATCAGATGAAGAGGATGAGATGATTGAAAATAATATTGAAATTGATGGATAAACAGGATTGATTGATGATGATGGATAAAAAAGATAATAAAAAAGAGTACGTCCATAAACTTGTCAACCTAGAAATTTAAATGAAAAACTACCTAATTATCAAAAGGATCCTAAATACATGAACAATACTGATTTTCGAGGACTTGAATCTAAGATATCAAAAAATAATATAAACAAAATTAAAAAGCTTCATGGCAATATCATAGGATTATAAGAAGAAGATGAAGCAAATCGTCTTAAACCTGAATAGAGTATGTCAATCTATGGAAAACAATTATCATTAACTTAACAATAAAAAAGGCCCTTGTCTGCAATATTAGCTGCTTAACCCTTGGATCAAGTTCGTTATGATTAATTATAAGTAATTATTATTTGAAATGATTAGGAAATAGAGGAGATAAAATTGAGATTGGCTAAGAAAGGGGTTGCTGTTCCAGTATAAAAATTAGTTAATGCTTTATTAATTCCAGATCCAATAAATCTGAAGGATCCAGAAGGAAACGCTTTACCACCACCTGGATTTGGTATGAAAGTAGATCCTTTTGCTAAGAAAAAAAAATCCAAAAAAAAAAAGCGAAGTAAGAAATGAGTTACTATATAAATTTTTTTATCATTTTAATTTATTTATTGTTGAGTATTAAAATAATTATTTGTTGAATACGTGTGTACCAAAAAAGAACTAGATATTGAAAGGCAGAATAACTATTTATATACATATCTTATCAGTTCAATGTTATTCTGGCCTTCCGTTGGGAGATATTCTTAAAGACATCTAATTGGCATTAGCTTTCATATTGGACCGGTTTTTGTTCTACCCTCAATTTAATAAGGTTGTTCTTTTGTGGATGAATTTGATTATTAATTTTAGATTGTTTGTTCCTAGAATTGTAGATTAGTCTTTGATAAATTAAATTAATATTATACCAAAGATTATTAAACCGATTGAATAGCTTTATCTTCTACTAGTGTTGTTTTGCTCTTAAAATCACTGGTAATATCTTTATGAGACTCAGGAAGTGTTGTCTATATATTACTTCCTTACAAGTTTTTTGTTGTTAATCCATTCTTCAAAGATTCTAATTATTCTACTGCTTTTTAAGAACAACAAGTTCGAAGGTAGTTGTTTTAAGTAGACTTTGAGTTAGGTTGTGATTAAGTATTTGGTTTAAGGTTTGAATTTGATTATTAGCATTTTCAAGTTATTTTCTGAGGCTCTAATTCTCTCTCTTTAAGGCTTAGATTTTTTAGGCCATATTTTCATAAGATTATCCATTAGGAAGATGGCTAGCCTCACTATTTTTAAGTTTCATATCCTCTGAGTAATAGTTGTATATATCTCATTATTCATATTTTTGATTTGGTTAACTGTGGGGAGGTGTTAAAGGTTGAGGGGAAACAACTCTTTAAAGAGGAGAATTGGAAGCATTTCTCTAGGTTTAATGATAAGTTTATGGTATAAGTTGTAAAGGATAATTTTGGTACATATTTAATAAGATATTAACAGTTGAATGTTTTTAATGTGAATTAGATATTGTTTGAAAAGATTGAATAATTTGAGACAGAATTTATCCAAAAACTTTGACAAGTACAATTTCATAAAATAAAAAAAGACTTTTTATTATTATATATAATTATTAAGCAGTTAACATGCAATATTCTTAGTACAACAGAGTCAAACCACTTGGAGAAGGTGCTTATGGGAAGGCTTATCTAGTGAAGGATATAAAAGATGGGTATAAAGGTTTTGATTTATTGTAAGTTCATTGTGGGTTTAAAAATAAATCGATATTAATGTGATGACAGAAAAAGAGAAGATCGAAACCTACAGAGAGTTTAAAGTGCTATAATAACTCCAGCATCCCAACATCATAAAGTTCAGAGATGTATACATTACGACATAGGGGAAACTATGCATCATCATGGAATATGCTGATAGTAAATGAATCTCCCTAGTCTACCTTAGGAGGTGATTTGGGTTAAATCATTAAGAGCTAAAATGGAAAGCAATTGCCAGAGAATTAAATATTGGATTGGTTTACCTAAATATGTTTGGCCCTTAAGCATGTCCACGATCGTAAAATCTTACACCGAGATTTGAAATGCTAGAACATATTTATTACCAAAAATAATCGCATTAAATTAGGTGATTTTGGAATTGCCAGAGTATTATCACACACCTTAGAGAATGCAAAAACATAAATTGGAACACCTTATTATCTCTCTCCAGAAATTATTGAATCTAAACCTTATTCTTACGCAGTATTTAAACTATTTAACTAAGAGTGATATTTGGTCAGTAGGTATTATTCTCTATGAGATGTGCATGTTGAAACCTCCTTTTGAAGCTGACAGTTTGCCTTTCCTTTGTCTAAAAATTTGCAAAGGCACTTTCTCCAATATCTCACCAAATTACTCACCTGACTTAAATGGCATTATTAAATAATTACTATAATCAAACCAAAATAGAAGACCAACAATCAATAAAATATTGAGTAATTTTTATTCATTTATTTTTAGAAATCCCTTTAATTATCAAAAGAATTAAAGAATTTCTAAGTCAAAGTATTTAACAAAATGAATTCTCTCATACAGTTTTGCATAAATAAGTAAAATTTTATTTTTCAAATCAAGAGATTAGATATAGATACCAATATTGTTGAAATCAAAGTTCTTGACGATCTACCTAAACCTCCTAGTCTTGCTAATTAATAATAATAATCAAGTGGACCCATCTATTAAAATCCAGTTCCTCTTGTCAAAGCCACCAATTCTACTCCAAATAACATTTAAAATACTCCTAAACCTTCCCAACCTAAATAATTATAATAAGCTTAGAAACCATAGCCAACTAAAAGAGAAAGATCATTTACCCCATAAAAGAATCAAATTTAGAAAAAAAATAATATCTAAGTCTCAAAAAACAATCCCATTATTAATCTTGCCAAAAATGACAACAACAAAAAGAAAGTAGATTAAATTTAATCAAACAATCAAATTCCATAAACTAAAAGAGATTCACAAATTGATTAAAATCCTAAAAAAGCTAAGCTAATTAACAATGTTAGTTCACCCTCATTATAATAAAAACAACCCATTTAAAAACCATAATTATAGTAGTAACCATCCTAATAGTAGTTAAAATAATAATAACCTTAATAAAAAATTGAATGCTTTGAAAATTTAAATGAATATGATGACACTGAATAAGATGAAGTTTAAATGGATTATGGAATTAAATTTGATTAATCTGATGATAAAAATGCTATTGAAGATGCTAAAATTTGTGCTAAAATGGAAGAAGCTGTAAAATTTGAATTTCTATTATTAGCTAATTGAAAAAGATGAAGTTGATGAATAATTTGAATAAACTAAGAAAAGAATTATGGAAAGCGAAGCCTAAGGATATTTACGGGTTGAAGAAGAAGAATTAGAAAGTTCATCAGATAGTGCAAAACCTGAAAATGAATCAAGTCAATTGTCCTTTCTTGGCAAATCTAATGGAATACTGCAATTAAAGACATTATTAGAATAAGTATTAGGAGCAGATAAAACACAATAAGCAATCAATATATTATTAAAGTAATTTAATTTTTAATTAGAGTGAATTAAATACAAAACTGTTAGAAGATGTAGAAAAACATGGTTAAAATAATTATCAGAAATTGCTACCCTTTTTATCATTAGAAGAACGTAAGAATTTTGTTCCGCTTCTTTTTTAACTAATAGTGTTAACAAAATGATTAATTTAATTTTCAAAATTAAATCAGATTTTATCATTTCCTTTATTTTTGGCTTGGAATAGCACTGGCTGGTCTTTTCTTTTATTATTATTTCAATTTTTCCTTTTCTTCTGAAATTTTTAAAGGTCTTTATTTAGATCCATCTTTAAGTTATTATAGTTTCAAAAATTCTTCCTACTTGATTTACTTTTCCTCAACTATTCTTCCTCCTTGTGTCACTACCCATTATTTTACATTTTACAGATTTGCTGAATCCATATGCTTTATTATAATCTTATGCTACTTGATCTATCCTTGCTTATTTTTAACAACATCAATATCCGCTATGTTCATTTAATGAATGTTAAGTTAATTTGTCAATTTTTCCCAATTAACCTCTTTGCCCATTCCTCTTATTGTTAATTCTGTATAAAAATTTTTAGTAAAGAGTGTTTCATCCTTCTCTAATGTTTTAACAGGAGATCCCTAAGGTGATTTTGATGCACTTTTTGGTTGCTATAATTTAATTTGATGTTAATTTTGTTTATCTAACATTTAATCATAATATTTATGTGTGTCCATTTAAGAACTCATGCCTTTCAGCAATTACCTCTGATGATAATTTACTCCATATAATTCACTTTCTTACAATTAATCTTAAAGAGATCTTTTAACAGATGTTTACTAAGGTTTTTATTGATAATATTTTTCTAATCCATTACCTAATACATCAGAAAAATTTGGGTTTCTTTGTTTTAATTCAATATTTGGATTATTAATTTTATTATACAATTTCTCTGGATTCTATAATTAATTCTAAATCTATTTCTTTTGTTCCTTTTTAAACTGTTGTTTCTCTTATTTTTATTAACTCTTTATTTCATTTTGTTAAAACTTTGGTTCAACTTACTTTTGTTTTTCTTGGAATGAGGCTGTTTATATCATCTAATTGTTTTCATTCATTAAATTATAAGCATTTGGCTTTTAATCTCCATTAAGATTTTATGGCTATTATTTGACATTATTTTATTCTTATGACTTAGATTAGTGTTTTTATTATTATTATTAGTGTTATTGTAAAAATAATTCGTATTATTGCTGTTACATTTATAAAAATTATTCTTCTGTTAGATTGGAATAGTTAGGAACCTACTCAGATTCAATTCTTTATTGAGGGCTTGTTTGAGGTCTACTTTAAATACCTTGAGAATTAGGGATTAGGTGGGAGAGTTAATCTGTTTTATGATTAGCTTTTACATTTTAACTATTCCACCAAAAAATGTCATAGGGAAGTAATTCTAAATTAAATTGAAATACTACTTTCAGCATTTTAATCAGCCGTTGCCTTAATCTCAATCTAATTTTTTTAAGGGAGATGAAAAATGTTGCTTTGTTATTATTTTGCTTTCAATATTTTTGATACATTAAAAGGTGATTCATCAGAGAGAACTTTAGATTAATGACTAATTATTTGTTGTTCACAAGGTCCCTTTAAAATATGGTTATTCTCATATCCTGCTGGGTTCTTTTGATTTTTCAGTTAAGACATTAATTTTTTAAAATATAAATAATATATATCATATCCTAAAAACTATGAAAAACTTTTTTTACCCATTTATGTTCACATATATCTATTAATTTATAATTTTGTTCTAAACATGTTTATTTATACATTTATTTAGTTTAAATTACCATAATTTGATTTTAGATGTATCAAATAAAGTCTTTACATAT
Organism: Paramecium biaurelia; assembly: GCA_000733385.1. NCBI lineage: Eukaryota > Ciliophora > Oligohymenophorea > Peniculida > Parameciidae > Paramecium > Paramecium biaurelia. Next base: position 40,626 of record JPFL01000073.1, read on the forward strand.
GAAAAATTCCAACTAACTTGTGGAAACTTTTATGCATGATTTAACTTTGATGATTCACTTAATTTTATGCTTAACTCCGAAAGTATAGTTACTATAAACAAGTAAATAAAATAGTTAAGTGGGCAATTATTCAATTTTGGCAATCTATATAGAAGAATTCATTTTTAATTAACCTTCTCCTACTTACTTAAAAAACAAAAAAATCCATAAAGTATTTGCTTTTTAAATTTTTCAAGTGGTGTCTGGCTTTTTTCTTCTGGAAACTTTTAATAGAATTTTCACTATCCTAAAAATTGCAGATATGGAAATGATAGCGCATGGATATATAAGCCTTAGATTCTAAGGCCTATAAGCATAATTTTGCTTTTATTTTAAGGGCAGGATTAGGAGGATATTTGATGTATAAAACTATTATGATATCAATTTGCAACAGCATATGTCAAGATTAACATTTTTTTTGGTGACATGTTGAATAGAATTTAGACTATCTAGACTATTTTTTAGAACTCCATTAAGCCCAAATATGCTATTTAGTTTTATTAAAGTAAATGATTCAGAAATAGAAAGAGAAACAAATTAAGAAGAAGATTTAATAAAATAAAATAGTATTGATATTTTCAAGGTATTTTTAGATAAAGGGACTACTAAATTAATTTATAAATAAATCATTAGAAAACAATAAGTATGATGAATAAAGTATTTAAGGAATACAGCAGTAGTTTATTTATTTGTAAACTATTGGTGCTTTGATTAATGCTTAGCATAACTTTTCATTTGATATTAGTAGAATCATTTCTTGGTAGTCTCAAATACAATAATTCTTGGATTCTTCTTGTAAACTTATAGTTAATTTTAAAGAACCTTCTGATCAGTGGTTAATTCAATTAAGCAATAAGGATGAATTGCCTATATATAGGATTTACCTTAACTTTTAAATCTTTCTATTGCACTAATTATTATCTGAACTACTTTATTTGTATGTGCATTTTGGATACAATTTATTCTTAACAGGAAGTACATAAACTGCAGTATATTGTCTATGAATTACGTTAACAGAAAGAAAACAAAAAGGGAAATACAATAATTATTTGATATACAAAATACAAAGGAAAATATTTCAGTTTACTTAATATATCATTCAGAATATTTATCCATTATGGCTTATGACTTATCTTTTTTACATCTATTGCATCTCCTCCTTCTAGCGAAATTGAAATTGCCACAACTATTACATTTCCAATCATCTGGGTTTGGAACATATTTCTTGGCTTTGTCATCCTAAGAAGAGAATTTATAGAACTAATGAATACTTTTATAGGGTATTCTCTGATCTTCTTACATCTATTACATTCTGTACGATGAGGGTAATTGATATTATAACAATACTTGCATTTCCAATTACCCTCTTTATGTAAAAAGGATGAATGTTTTTTCTTTCTTCTACAAAGAAATTTAGATATATAAAATACTCATACTAACTATGGCTCTTGCTACTGCTGATAATAGAATCATGACTACTAAAAGAAGAACTACTACTACTGGCTTTCAATGATAAGGATAACAATTAAACCTCTCTTTCTCTTCTTTATTTTATCCTTCTTAGGTTTGTCTATTTAACTTTTCTTCTTTTTTTTTATTCCCTAATCTGATCATTACAAAATATAAAATTCAAATACCATTCAAACTAATACTATTACTGCTTATACTATCAAGAGGAGTTGGTTGTGAAGGAGGAATAGTATATTATGGCACTGAACATACAAATAACTTTATTACTTTATGGCGATACATAAGAGCCATACCCATTATAATTCATAGATGGAAATTGCTACTATTCGAATCCAGATATTTAGTGTTGTTGAGAGTAGTAAACTTACTAAAACATGGGTACTTGCTGCTACCCTTATGAGCCTGAGTTATCAAAAGGAAATTTTAAAGAATGATTTTGATAACTCATTAATATTAATAAATGTATATCTAAAATAATTTCCTTATATTACAATCTAATGGATTCTTATCTTTCACTGAAAGCCCTCCATAATTTAAAATTCCCCTTTAACCAATTTTATAAAGGAATAATTTCCTGAATTATATAGAAAATAAACCTTTCATGCTTAATTTAGTAAGAATCTGATTATCTTTTGAATGAGACAGATACAATTGCTAGTAGATATCAAATACCTAATGAAAAAAATTCATAAAATGTAGTATCATTTGATTGCCTAATAACCTTTTTAGAGTTCTTATTTTAATATCTTCAACAATTTTTTCTTAGAAAGAAAGATTTTAAGTTGGCACATAATAAAAATAAACACAACAAATTATAATCTAAGCAGCTTAATCATAAAAAATTAAATGTATGTTGATTTTATTTGAATTCAAAAATATACTATAATGTTCCAAGGTCATGAACCTAATGCATTTTTAAGAATACATCAGGGATCAAACCTTGAATGCTTTTTGCTATTTCCTTCTAGTTGCGATTAAAGTGGAATTTAATCTAATTTAATCTTTGATCAAAGAAGGTATAAATAATGATAATTTTTTATATATTAATTTATTAATATTAATAAGAACTTATATTATGGGAATAAGTAAGACAATCAATAAATTCTGTATTTTTTGATCAAATTTTATTTCTTCCCCCAATAAATCAAATTTATGAGCCCAAAAATAATTAAGAATGGACCAACACAGAGACATGGAAGTGTTATCACTAAAATTGGATCTGAGAATTATCCATTATTGTGTAGAAGAATATATTTCTTAGTTTCAGCAAAGGCATCATTTGTATCTAATATTTTATTAATTTGTATATTACTAATCTTAATGTTAACTTTATATGTGCCAACCTCCAAATCTTAATCGATTCTTCCCCACAATTTCCTAAACCTACTTAATGGAGATGGCCTCATCCAATTTATAAATCTTTCTAATTTAAATGAAGATAATCACCTGATTACATGTCTATCCATTATTTATCTAAGTTTATATTTGTAAATTTTTCTCTATCAGATTCCCATGCAATACCATTATCCGTGATTAAAATTTGATTACCATCCTTAATCAATGAAAATTCATCTTAAATATGATTAAACTTTGAGAATTACCATTCATATATGAATATGCAGCAATGCCACATGGTATAGCTATGTCATCTAATCGTAAAGCTTTTCCAGTAACACTCACTGATTTTCCCAATTCTCCATTAGTTTTATATTGTTCACAAATTGAAGTATCAAAATCTGAGTCTCCATACAACTATTCATATGGGATGCTATTAAAATATTTGTCTGTGTTTTAGAAAAAGGATGAAACTTCATATGAAAAAAATACTGGAGATTTCATTTTAGATGGTACTTCAATATTGATCTATAATTATTGTTTGCTTCATTTACAAAACATTGATTCTTCTCAGCACAAATTTAATCATATCTGGTAGATATATATTCATATTCTATGTCCACTGTTTGTGATACAATCCCAAATGCAATTAATACCAATCCTAAATAGTTTCATCATCATACCCATGAAGATAAGTAATATTGGATTCAACTTTACGTATTTTAATTTCCACTCTTACAACTATTTTGTTTATTCAGAATTTATATGCATGCTTAATGCTGTTGGAAATTTTAATTTATAATAATGCAAAGTAAATTTTCAATTATTATGTTATGATTTTCTTTACACTAATTTGATTCAAGAACAGATAAAAAGGAATATCAACTGCATAAATTAAAATAGGAAATTCATTCAGTAAAATTGTTCTTCTGGATTTGGCTTGAGATTTATTAAATTATTTAATTATTCTTTTGAAGAAAGTGTAACATTTCATAAATTAGTTTTTAGTAGTGTCAACTGATCATAAAATATTTCTAGACTTAATTTAAGTCAAATTAATATCACCACCCATTATTGGAGCAGAATGGATAATTTATCAATCATCCTTTTCTTTAACTTTTTGATAAGGGTAGCAATTTAAAAAGTTTGATTAGGAATTATTCAAAGTTGAATGAATATTTTCACAAAATAGGGTATTAACTTTTATTCAGAGTTTTCCTCAAGCGATAGTGTAGGTTTCAATAATTACTAGATGTCCATTTATATCATCGTATAAAAGAGGTCGTTTTTGAAATTTAGATAAGACAAAATCATATTTGAATATTCTAGAAACAAATTTCATTAAAATTGAAAGAGAAAAATATAAACCACCTACTGAATTAATTTGAATTAAATGAAAAAATCCTTTTGGATCACCTATTGAAATCTGATGCTTTGTAAGTTATTTTCAATAGCTTTTCATTGTCAAATTGTATTCAATTTTTAACTTAAGTTAATTATGACAATATATAGATTAACACTAATAGTTAAGTCATTCATGTTAATAATATTTATTATGAAAATATTCTGTCTTTTTGTCTTCTTATTTTAGGTGCAGATTCTAAACATTAAATTTTCCTAAAAAAACTAAGATCTAAAATAAGAAATTAATTTTATATAGAATTAAATTCATTTTGATTTTATCCGCATTTAGAAAATTATTTAACCTCTCTTAAATAAGTGTTGAGTGGGTAAATAAATGCGTTCTTATTAAATTGACATATTTAATATATCTCTTATACCTACTTTTCATTTCTATCTTTATGAAAATGAATAAAGCCTTCTAATTTGCATTCCTATTTGCACTTATAGGAAGAGCTTAAAAAATTATTCTTATTTGCTTATGATGTAGAAATCAAAGACTATGTTTTTTTCTATTGTATGTCTATAAATATCAATGGCATATAATAGGATAAGGAAAGATTTAAAATTTAGATTTTGTCTATATTTGCAGAGAGAATTTTTAACAAATCAACAATAAATTCCTATATTTAAAATAAAAATTTAATATTATGATGAACCAAAGACGATCTGTTAGTCTCGAATCCAAAAAACCTCTTACAAATTCAACTTTTAGAACTACTTAACTCTCTACTCCTAAATAAGACTTAAATACCTACAAACCATTTTCTCCTTCTAAAGAAGCCAAACTATAATTATTCAGGAAAATTTTCAATGTGAAACAACCAAAAACATCGACGGTTATGAATTTTTATGACATTGATACAGTTACGCCTGTGGTGTGTTAGTCAGCATAATTGGATAAATATGACTTCCCAAATTGGTTAAAAGGAAGGACAGATTTTATAAAGCTTCGAAAATCTAAATATTTTGATTATCATCTTAAAGTCTTTTCAATTTGTGAATAAGAGTATGAATTATAAATATAAAAGTCCTTTCAAGCGATCAGAAGAGTTGAAAGAAATCGTTGCTAATTATCTAGTGAAGTTGGATTTTTTTCGATTGATGCCAATGCAAATGTTGAAGCAGATATCTGGTAGATTATTTGCAAAATCTTATGAGGAGAATGAAATAATATGTAATAAAGGTGATAAAGGTGATTGTATGTATCTAATTTTTGATGGATTTGTTGAAGTAGTATAAAAAAATAAAAAATTGGGGCCTAAAAATATTATAGGCCGAAATGCTTTAGACAATGATTAACCTAGAAATGCAACATTGAAATCACTAGGTTCAACTCATTTATTAATTCTTAATCGAATTGATTATGTTACAATCCTTAATAATATTATGAAGACAGAAAGTGTAAAATAGGAACAATTTATTAAAAGTATCTAATTATTCGTCCATTTTTCTGAGGAGAAACTAAAAAAGTTTTGCAATGCTCTTTAAGGCAAATACTTAACTCCTAATGAAAATTTGTATAGTGCTGGTGATTTAGTTGACCATCTTTATATAGTTAAACATGGCACTCTAGCAAAGACAGTTGTCATGGATTTAGAAGACTAAAATAGATGGCCAATAGTAAACTTATGTTTATATCTAGAATTAAAAAAAATGGATGAGTCAAACCATTACAAGAACTTTATCTTTTAACATTGAATATAAAGCAGGCTCATTAGTTGGTTATTATGATATTTTGGATTCAGAATTTGATTCAGACAGAAAAAGAAATGAAACCATAGATGCAAAAACAGACTGCTTTTTGTTATTCATATCTAAATCTTAATTCTTTCATGGTATATTTGATTTAATCATAAATAGTTTTTCAATAAACAGATTTACAATATTTTCATAATTACCATGTATAGAATAATCCTTTGACATTTGAATAATTGGTAAAAAGTACAAGACAAAAGGAAAGCGAATAAAAATAAAAAGTCTAAATTGTAACAGATGCAATTTATTCTCATCTAAGATAATATTCATTTGATTATAATACTTTAAAGATTAAAGAAAAGAAATATGATTAAGTTAAGTAGAATTAAGTTAATGCTTCGAAAGAATTTAATAGTTAATATAAAATAATTAGAAGAGATAAACATCTCAAAATATTAACTTCGCAATATGAATGAGTTTCATTTTTTCATTTTTATTTTTTATTTTTTAATTATATGTTAAGAGTATTCAAGGCTAAAACAAGAGAATATATTAAAGAGTCCATAGAATTTAACAATCTTCAATTTCCTTGGAAATTTGGTGGGTATGATTATTGTTGTCATCCTAGATTTCCTCATGAACCTAAAGATGGATTATTAAATGGGTTCACTGATTGGAGAAGAATTATTAATGAAGAGAAACTATAAGAACTAACTACTGAATACTTTCAAAAAATAAATGACTTATAACCTTTGCGATTGGAAAGAATTGTAGAGCATTCCTTAATGTCACAAATTTATAGAGAATTAATGAGGTATTAACACTAGCTATTTAATTGATTTAAGAACCATAATCATTCACTAAAATATGATATTAAATGCTTTGACTTTCAAGTTTACAACGTTGAAAATATTTTTCGTGTAGGAGTTCATCTAGGAAGATAAAGAAATAAACCATTAGAAATCAGGCGTAAATTAAATGCAATTAAAATTTAGATTTCAACTAAAATATCAATGGACATGATTTTCTCTGTGTGTGGAGAAAACGACCGTTTGTAACTGATAAAGCCACTCTTTCCCTTTTCATAGATGTCTCATTTAAAACTCAAGGATCAACTATAATTTTTAATGATAAAAAGGAGACAATTTATAAAAACGATGAAAATCATGAAGAACTACATAGCATGCGGTTTGAAAGTGAAATCATGAATTGTAATTTCATAAGTGCAAAAAATGAGTAATCAAATTTAAGAGACATGAAAAGGATGGATGATAATCTACATATAATAGATGTTGATCAATTTTTGAAAGGAAATAATTATATGAATTATATAGAATGAACAATCTATTTGTTGAATTTAAAATTTGTAGATAATTTTCTTTAATTAAATAATAAAAATAAATATGAATATTTTTGAATAATTTAATTTCTTTCACTCTTATCAAAGCCTATATAATAATGTATTTTATCATATATGATCGCATTTTGTATTTCCTTAAATATTCTAATGATTATTTTAAAAATAAATCTTAATAAAAAGTAGTGGTATTATTTTTCATAAATAGAATTTGCTTAATTTTAGATATAATATATTTTTAACTAGGTATTAACATGAATGGCTACCCAATTGTGTATTATAAATGTTATTATTAAGGAAATCAAAGAATTTTTATCAATTAAATATAAAGAAGTCTTAGAATGGTGTGAATATTTTATAAAATATACAAAAATACTTTAATATTTAAATGTGCAATATATTTCAATATTCATTTAAATTTGCATAATAATGTTTATTAATTAAAGTGACTTATTATATCGTAGATCTGCACTTACTTCTAACAGGAAATGCAGAAGGCTTGATTTTAACATTTAACACTTTAACACTGTATAACCTTATCAAAAAATACAAGTTGACTCACAACCTTATTTTTATTTCCACAATTAGGGCATGGAATCTTATTTTCTTTCTCTTTTTCTTCTATTGGAATAACTTAAACAATTTTTTCTTCTTTAATTGGAGCAACCTTTGGAACTTTATCTGGATCTACAAAAGTTCCATTATACCAAACTCTGCAGGGGCTTTTAAATGGGTCATCATTTTACCAATGCTTGAAATGATACTGTTATTAATTTGAATATTACTTATTCTGTAAGTTCAACATCACATAAAAAGCAAAAATTTGCTTTACATCTGCAATACATAAAATTGCACCCAGAAATCTTTTCACACATATTGTTGCACTTTGGACATTTACATATTTATAAATTTTTCTTCATTTCAATATAAAATGAATCTTTATGTAGTTCCTTTTATTTTTCACAAGTAATTCCCTCATCTATATGGTATTTAAGGGAACATTTCCTACAAAACTTCATTTTACATGATGGACATTGCATGTATTCTAAAATTATTTAATTCTAAATCACCTGCATCTTTCCAAATGATAAATTTTTCAATGCATTTCTCATTCAAACAATTAGTGAGTAGTTCGTGATCCTCTAATCCCATTATTTTATTAAATTGCAATGCAAAATCACAATATTTTTGAAATAGATTGGGAGAAAGAAAATTTTCTATGATTTCTGGATTAAAAAGCCTACCACATTAGGGACACTTAAAATCTGATAAATCTATCTATTGAGCCTCTATTTTTGTTTTAAGCTATTCAGATAGGCATGCTTTGCAAAATTAATGAAGACAATTAGGAAGAGTGTAGCATTCTTCCTCCTTATAAGTACCATAACAAATATTGCAATCAACCATCTAATTCTATAATAAAATTATTCTAATTAATTAATCTTAATTGTCATTTTATAATTTTAATATTGTTAACATAAATATCTATAGATTTATTAGCGATAGAAATATAGAATATATATGCAAAATAATTGTTATACATTAATTTATTAATATAATTCAATATTCATTTAAATTTGCATAATAATGTCTATTTATTAAAGTGACTGATCATGTCATCGATCGGCATTTTTTTCTAACAGGAAATGCAGAATGCTTAATTTTAACATTTAACACTTTAACACTGGATAACCTTATCAAAAAATACAAGTTGACTCACACCCTTATTTTTATTTCCACAATTAGGGCATGGGATCTTATTTTCTTTTTCTTTTTCTTCTATTGCAATAACTTAAACAATTTTTTCTTCTTTAATTGGCTCCACTTTTGGAACTTTATCTGGATCCACCCAAGTTCCATTATACCAAACTCTGCAGGGACTGTTACATGCGTCATTATTTTGAAAATGTGATGAATGGTACTGTTATTAAGATGGATTTTACTTATTCTGTAAGCTCAGCATCACATAAAAAGCAAAAATTTGCTTTACATCTGCAATACATAAAATTGCATCCAGAAATCTTTTCACACATATTGTTGCACTTTGGACATTTACATATTTTTAAATTTTTCTTCATTTCCATATAAAATTAATCTTTATGTAATTCCTTTTGTTATTCACATGAAACTCCTTTATCTGCATGATAATCAAGTTAACATTTCCTACAAAACTTCATTTTACATGATGGACATTGCATGTATTCTAAAATTATTTAATTCTAAATCACCTGCATCTTTCCAAATGATAAATTTTTCAATGCATTTCTCATTCAAACAATTAGTGAGTAGTTCGTGATCCTCTAATCCCATTATTTTATTAAATTGCAATGCAAAATCACAATATTTTTGAAATAGATTGGGAGAAAGAAAATTTTCTATGATTTCTGGATTAAAAAGCCTACCACATTAGGGACACTTAAAATCTGATAAATCTATCTATTGAGCCTCTATTTTTGTTTTAAGCTATTCAGATAGGCATGCTTTGCAAAATTAATGAAGACAATTAGGAAGAGTGTAGCATTCTTCCTCCTTATAAGTACCATAACAAATATTGCAATCAACCATCTAATTCTATAATAAAATTATTCTAATTAATTAATCTTAATTGTCTTTACATAATTTATAGGAGTTTAAACAATATCTATATAATGATAGAATTATTGAATATATATATTGAAAAATATTTACCATAAAATTTTCAATATCTTTAAAATATTCATTTAAATATGCAAAATAATGTCTATTAATTAAAGTGACTTGATATGTCGTAGACATGTAATTGCTTCTAACAAAAAATGCAGAATGCTTAATTTTAGCATTTATTACTTTAACATTGGATAACTTGATCAAAAAAAACAAGTTAACTCTCATCCTTCTTTTTAGTACCACAATTAGGGCATGGGATCTTATTTTCTTTTTCTTCTATTGGAATAACTTAAACAATTTTTTCTTCTTTAATTGGCTCCACTTTTGGAACTTTATCTGGATCCACCCAAGTTCCATTATACCAAATTCTGCAGGGACTTTTAAATGGGTCATCATTTTACCAATGCTTGAAATGATTCTGATATTAATTTGAATATTACTTCTTCTGTAAGTTCAACATCACATAAAAAGCAAAAATTTGTTTTACATCTGCAATACATAAAATTGCATCCAGAAATCTTTTCACACATATTGTTGCATTTTGGACATTTACATACTTATAAATTTTTCTTCATTTCCATATAAAATGAATCTCTTAGTAATTTCTTCTGTTATTCACATGAAACTCCTTTATCTGCATGATAATCAAGTTAACATTTCCTACAAAACTTCATTTTACATGATGGACATTGCATGTATTCTAAAATTATTTAATTCTAAATCACCTGCATCTTTCCAAATGATAAATTTTTCAATGCATTTCTCATTCAAACAATTAGTGAGTAGTTCGTGATCCTCTAATCCCATTATTTTATTAAATTGCAATGCAAAATCACAATATTTTTGAAATAGATTGGGAGAAAGAAAATTTTCAATGATTTCTGGATTAAAAAGTAGACCACATTAGGGACACTTAAAATCTGATAAATCTATCTATTGAGCTTCTATTTTTGTTTTAAGCTATTCAGATAGGCATGCTTTGCAAAATTAATGAAGACAATTAGGAAGAGTGTAGCATTCTTCCTCCTTATAAGTACAATAACAAATATTGCAATCAACCATCTAATTCTATTAATTCATATATTCATTTATCTAAAATATTAACTATTATATAGATTAATTTTAATATAATAATTGATATGTGTGTATTATTATTATTATTATTATTATTATTATTATTATTATTATAATAAATTTCAATTCTTCCATTGAAAAGAGAAATATTTCAAATGTAGACTAGTAATGATATATCATCGAATATTCTCTTCTTTTAAAAATGACCGTTAGAGGATCCCCTTCCATAATCATCAAATCAAACTATATTAGATAATTGGATAATATTCATATCGAAGAAGAAAGAAACAAACAATTAGAAGAATCTATTTACTAAATTAGTTGAAAATGCTACCTATTGTTTCATAGATATGTAAATTCTTAAACATCAGGTAGAAGATAAATAGAGAAAAAACTTAAAAAAGGAAAAAATATCTAAAAAACCATAGAATTATCTATCATTTGCCAATAAATTTAAAAGAATGCAGTCTAAAGTCTTTAACAAAATAAAGAATAAACATTTATTTATGGTTGATAATTTATCGATAAGCTTAATCTGCCATAAATATTAATGAGTTAAATACAAATACAATAGTTAAGACAAGCCAAAAAATACAGAGTAAACATGACTAATAATAATATGTTAAAAACAGGTTAATAATTACTCAGTAAAAAGTTATAATGATAAAAATAATAGAAAAGGAAGAATAAAGGGAAAGAAAAGCAAAACTAAGATGATTCATCAATAGATCAGAAAATTATGTCAATAAACTAACCTATCAAGAACTTTAATAACTAATTTTGTAGCAAATGAAAAAATGGACAATTTATTTTCATGATAATAACAATCTAAGTAATAGCCTTCTTAATAGCAATAATAAAGTTTAAAAACAGGAATAATAATAATAAATCTATTTAACGTAGCAAAAGGAACCTCTATAAATAACCTGAAGAATAGAAATCAGCTAAAACTCCTGGAATTAATATGGATTACTTGATAGCATAAGCAACACATTAATTGCGAGATATAATTTCTTGAATAAATTGTAAAGAAAACTTTTCTAACACGGTGGAGTAAGCGTAGGGCATTCATAAATTATTAATTTGGAGAGATAATTCTCATTTATTAAAATTAGGTGAAATATGTTATTTGATAGTTTAAAACAAAATACAATATTAAAATTTAATTTTAGTTTAGAAATACACTCACAAAAACATCAAGAATTTGAGTAAGTTAAAACCAAGACTATTATTTTTTGATTATTTCTTAATTTTTATAATTATGTAATTATTGTTTTTTAATTCAAGAGTTTATATATAATTTTTTGGTTTATATTCTAAATGAAACCCTCAACTTTTAAAATTGTTTTAGTAGGTATTTATTTTGACAATCCTAAGGGGATACAAGAGTCGGAAAGTCAAATACACTAACTAGATTTTCTTTTGATAAGTTTGAGGAAGGACATAAAATTACTATTGGAGTAAAACCGATTCTAATTTTTAGGTGGAATTTGCACAGAAAAATGTAATTATTAATGGGAAAGAAATTAAACTAGCTATTTGGGATACTTGCGGAGCAGTAATATACAAATAAATTTAGGAATAATACAGGGCTTTAACCAAAATTTATTATCAAGGAGCTGCAGGAGCATTATTAATTTTTGATATCACAGACAGAAATTCGTTTGAAAATTTAGATAAATGGCTTAAGGTTTTAATCATTTTAACCCATAAGGATATTGAATTAAATACATCATCAATAGTTGTTATGTTGGTTGCAAATAAAATAGATCTTTAAGAATAAAGAAAAGTAAGTAAACAAGAAGCTGCTTAGTTTGCATTCGATCACAAGTTGGCATATTTGGAGACGAGTGCAAAGGATGGCAATGGAATATAGTAAGCATTTGAATAATTGGCAACTGGTAACAATTTATATGCACATTAATTAGAAATTGTAAAGTTATCGCAATCAGCTGAATAAACTCAAGAGAATAATATAAAATTAACAGAATCTACTATTCCAATATTAGAATAGTAAAAGAAAAAAAAATGTTGCTGATTTGCTAACCTTATTGATTATAATCTACAAATTAAAATAATTTTTTTAATTTTCTTTTCCTCTATAAAAATAAAACATATTTACATGAGAAAATTTAAGTTTCTTTAGATATATATGTAGAAACGATTTTAAATATAAATAAATAGCTTTGGTGATCCGTAATTTAGGAAAATGTATAAATATTAAAAATGATATCCAATTTGCATATGTTGTTGATATAATTTGATTTTAACTCATTTCCATAAACCATTGGCTTAAGCCCATTTTCCAACATTTACTACACATCTAAATTTAGCTTGACCTTTTTCCATTCTATCGAAAGCTTTTGGGAAGTCCTCAAACTCAAATGTTTCCACAATTGGATAAACATTATTTTGGGCTGAAAATTCAAGCATTTCCTATTTTATTTAAATTAATTACTTAGGTTTCATCATAATTACCAATCAAGGAGCCAGCAACTCTGATTTAATTTAAAATAATATAAGCATGGTCTAATCTGAAGTTTACTTTTGAAGGAGGAGCTCCAACTTAGATGTATGTACCGGTTGGGGCAGTTAATCTTTAATGGCTTTTGAAAACATCTTCATCTTCAATATAAAGGGTGTTGATAACAATATCATATTTTCCTTATTCAGCCTTCAAACTTTAAACATCAATTGAGCTGGACAAATTTGAGGCACCTAATTTCTTTATTTCTTATTCTCTGTTTTTGCTTGTTGTAAAAGCTGTGACTGTCATACCTAATTTAGCTGCATATTAAACAGCCAAATGTCCCAAACCACCAATTCCAATGACGGCACATGAAAAGTTAGGTTTATAATATCTTTTTAATGGAGCATAGACAGTAACACCAGCACATAATAAGGGAGAACCCAAATCATCTTTGAATCCTAAAGAATGATATTTTATATTACCCTCTGGAATTCTAAAGACCATTTTTTCAGCAACTTAGATGTGAGTTGAATATCCACCGAAATTGTTATCATCATATAAGCCAATGAATTGTGAACATAATTAATTATCTCCTTTCTTGCATTGCTCACAGGTTTAACACATTCCTCTTTATGGATTGCATCCAACTTTATCACCCACTTTGAATTTTGTGACTCCTGTTCCAACTTTTTCTACTTCTCCGACGACTTCATGTCCTGGACAACTTGGGTATTTACTAGAGTATATAATTTAAATATACATGTATGGATCCCACAATCCTCTTGAATGAAGACAATCACTATGACATAATCCAGTAAATAAAATTCTAATTCTAACATCATCATCTGCAATTTTTGGATATTTATATGGATATTGTACAGGCTCGCCAGTGTTTGATAGGAATGCATAAGCAACAGCATCTGCTGTTTTCGTACTTTCTTAAACTAAGTAAACTGAATGAGCTGGTAATTGTTGCATAATTAAGAGATATTTATTTATGGAGAAAAAGACGAATCCTCACATTTATAAAGACTTTTCCATCTTGAGTTCATGAATCACTTTATTATTAGGATTTTAGAACATCACAAATCATTTATTAATTAATCATTTACTAATTATCATTTAAGTTGATTATATTTGCTTTCAAACATATAAATTTTGTCACTTTCTACTCTCATGTAATAGTAATAGTAATTATCATTTTCTTTTTATTTAACTTTATCAATGCAATATCATTAAATAACTTTTAAGAGCTACCCTAAAAATAAAAACAAAGAAATAAAAGAAATAAAGATCACTTTTCCTGGAAAATAATAGTTAGTAGAATAATAATCTCAAAATTTTATGTTGAAATCATAAATTGATATTATTTATTCTTTAAGGTGTTTTAAATTTAATATTGATTTAATTTATTATATTAATATTAAATATTATTATGCCAAAATCTCATTCCTCTTCTTCATCGGGGTCATCTTCGTCAAGTGAAGAGAAGAAAAGAGTGAAAGACTTAAATTAAAAAAAGTCAAAAAGTTAAAAGTCAAGGGAAAGATCAAAAGAAAAATCAAAAGAAAAAAAAAATAAAGAAAAAATTAAAGAGAAAAAAGTTAAGAATCTTCTGCTTGTTTAGAATATTTCAAGAAATGTCACTTAAGATGTTTTACATGAAATTTTCTCTACTTATGGAAAGTTAGCTAATGTAGAGATGTAGTTTGATGAATAAAATAATATGCTTCCTCTTTTATTTGCTTTTATTACTTATAACGATGAAGGGGATGCTTCACAAGCCACTTAATATATGCACAGAGCAATTATTGATGGAAAGAAGATTAAATGTTAAAGTCTTGGATTAGATAGATAAAAGTAATTATCATAATAAAGTAGATATTATACTGAGAAAATTAAAAAAGAAAGATTAGATAAACTTCGGTAAAGAGAAATTAAAAAGGAAAAAGAATTAAAGTAAAAGGAAGAATATGCAAGAGCTAGAAATAGAGAAGATAAATAAAAGAATGAAAATAAAGATTTAGATAAAGAAAAAGAAAAAGAAAAAGACAAAGACAAAGAAATATAAAAAAAGGATTCAGATTAATAGCAAGAATCATAAAAATTGAAGGAAAAAGAGAAAGAAAAAGAAAGAGAAAAAGAGAGAAAAGAAAAAGAGAGGGAAAAGGAAAGAGAAAGAGAAAAGGAAAGAGAGAAAGAAAGAGAAAGAGAGAGGGAAAGAGAAAAGGAGAAGGAGAGAGAAAAAGAAAGAGAAAGAGAAAGAGAAAGAGAAAAGGAGAGAGAAAGAGAAAAAGAAAAAGAAAGAGAAAGGGAAAAACAAAGAGAAAAATAAAAACAAAAAGAGAAAAGAGAAAAGGAAAAGTAAGAAAGGATTGAAAGAGAAAAAAAGAAAAAATAGCATTCATCAAGAAGAAGATCATCCGATAGGCATCATAAAAGATCAAGTTCAAGAAAGAGACATTCAAAAAGAAGATATAGTAAAAGATCAAAAACTCCTGTAAAATATAGATATATTTTGATAGAAAAGAAAATAAAATAGGAGAGAAAGTACTTCAAGTTCCTCTTCTGATTCTTCATCCTCCTCATCATCTAGTGGAAGCTCTAGTAGTAGCAGCAGTAGTGGCTCTTCTTCTTCTTCATAATCAGATAATAAAAAATAACCAAACTAAAATTAGAAAAAGACATCTTCGAGTAGTTCTTCAAGTGACTCAGATAGCTCATCATGATTATTATATTATAGAGTTTTAAGAAATAAAATTAACTCACAACATATTGTAAAATCTAATATACAACCAAAATATCAAAACATTTTTATTTTTTTTTAGTTGTTTCTTTTTTTGAGAATATTTGTTTTATTATAGAGATTAATTATTTTAAATAGCAAACTGCACATATTATTGAATGGACAAACGAAGGGATTTATATTATGATGATAATTTGTTTTTATAAAATTTTAAAATTTTACCTACATTATTAATTGGTTTTTCTTCAATCTTTTATTTTATCTAAAATTGTCATAACAATTTAAATATCATATTATCCTTATTAATGTAGAGCTTAGACTTTTTTAGATGCTTTAGTCCTAAGTAATTGTGATTTTATGTACTTTCAATTTAAAGTACACAGTTTTTGTAAATATCAATCTAAAACGACTCATTCAATTAAGCGATTATCAAGATATTTAGATATTTAGAAGAAGAATAAATTTATAATTATATTAAAATGCAACATAAGAATATCAAATTCTAATTATTGTAGGAATCAAAAAGAAATTTCTTCATAATTATTCAAAGTATAATTCTTAAAAGAATATGTTGAATGCTTAGATATAAAGCATCCTATTTAACTCAAAAATATATTTAATTCTATTTTAAGAATTATCAATTCTTTAGTATTTTTTTTTAAGAATTATCTTTATAACATATGTAATTTTTAAAAGTGAATTATTTCTTATTCTGTTTAAGATATCTAGTTAAATAGAGCTAAATCCATCTTTTTCCTTCAAACGCAATACTGTTAAGATATTATGAAATAAATAAAATCTCTTTTTATAATATAATAATTGTTTAGCTTTAATATAAAACAAAGATAGTATAGAAGTTCAATCTTTAGATGAAGTATATAAATTTGAAATTATTCAGTTTTTTAGATTTTATTTATTTAAATTTTAAAATTCTTTTGGTGATTATTCAAATAACTAGCTATGTTAGCAAAATTTTGAAGACATAGTTTTTTATTTAATTTCAGAAATTAATACTAATTAAATGGACACTCTAAAAGACCCAGCAAATGATAGACATGTAAAGACTCTAAAGCCTCCTCCTCATAGGCCATTGATGAAGAGTCTCATGTTCCCAGACAAATTGAAAAGTATATAAAAATTTGATATGAATAGACAAACCTGATTGGAAATTGCTTAAGGATCATCTTCAAAATGAAGGAAGAGTTTCAAAAGAAGATCTTTACAAATTAGTTGGAGATTGCAATAAATTATTAAGTATATATAGTCGTGATTTTTAAGAGAATGAAGGAAATGTAATATATTTACAAGATCCACTTACAGTTGTTGGAGACATCCATGGGTAAGAATAAAGAGAATATTAGATAATATTATGACTTGTTAAAACTTCTGGAGCCTAAGGTAGGAGGGAATCCTGAGACAACTAAGTACGTTTAATTTATAGAGTTTAGATATTTGTTTCTCGGAGACTTTGTTGATAGAGGATCTTACTCAATAGAAGTAATAATCTTGCTTTATTCAATAAAACTCAATTATCCAAATACTGTATATTTTTTGAGGGGAAATCATGAATGCAGATAGTTGACAGCATTCTTTAATTTTAAAGATGAATGTACTTAGAATGATTTACAAAGGTCTTTACAAGTATGATTAAGAAACTTACGATATGTTGATGGATTCATTTGATTTATTTCCTTTAGCTTGCATAATCAACTCAAAATTTATAGCAATTCATGGAGGAATATCTCCTGATTTAAAATCTGTACATGCTGAGTTTCATTTTAGTTAGAAGATATTAAGAAATTGGATCGCTATCATGAACCTCCTAGAAGTGGATTATTTTGTGATTTATTATGGAGTGATCCAGTAGATTAAGATTAAGGAAATTAGGATGGTTAATGGAAAGGAAATGATGTGAGAGGATGTAGTTGGTTTTTTGGAAATGATGCTGCTTCTAAATTTTTGCAGAAGAACAATTTGATATCTATTATTCGTGCACATGAAGTTATTTCAATATAATAACATTTTAGGCTTAATTAGATGGGTATAAAATGCATCGATGGCATGGTGGAAAAGATTTTCCTGTTGTCATTACTATTTTCAGTGCACCTAATTATTGTGATGTTTATAATAATAAGGGTGCTGTAATTAAATTTGAAGTAATTTCTTTCTTTTATTAATTACAAGAATAATACTTTGAATATCTAATAGTTTTAATATACACCTCATCCTTATTTATTGCCAAACTTTATGGACATATTTACATGGTCTATTCCATTTGTAGCTGAAAAAGTAACTGAAATGCTTTACAATTTACTACAAGCTGGTGATCAAGTTGAGGATGATGAGGAAGTTAATGAAGAAGATATCAAATAGTTTAAAGAATTAACATAATAAAATAAAAAATTTGATAAACAAAGTAGCACTGGATCTAATAATGCCAAAAGTAATAATATGATATTTATTTGAAAAGATACAGAAAAATTGAAAAAGAAAATCCTTTTTGTAGCTAATATGATAAAGATGTAAAAGATCTTAAGAGAATAAAGTGAAAGCATAATTTAACTTAAAGGAGCATGTCCTGATAAAAGATTACCAAGAGGAGTTTTAACTGCTGGTAAATCTGCTATAATGGATGGTAATTTAGGGAAATGTTATATTTAGCTCTGGCTGACTTTAATGTTGCTAAAAATGCAGATATTGTCAATGAAAAAATGCCTACAGTAACCTAGACACCATAACAATCGATTTCGATTAATAAATCAACTAATTCTACCACATCTAAAACTAAGAAAAAGTGAGTAAAAATATCAAATTATAAATTAATATCAAATTCATTATAATACACACTACCCTGCACATATTCTATATAGGATTTCATAATTACATTACCCTGGATTTTATGATTTATCTTCACCTGAAATAACTTTTTGTTACTTTTAAGGAAATTTTATTCCTAAATTACTTTAAGAATAATGTTTTTCTTCCTAACTAGTTAAACTAGTTTTATTTTTCAAGGTTTATAAAATCTAATATATTTGTTATTTCTTTAAATTTAGAGTTTCTTGCAGCACCTCATATTCTTTTTCTGCTTCATTAATTTTTAAGTCTAACTCTTTATTTTGGGTGGATAATTTTAATTGCAAACTTATTAATCCATTTAATTCTTCATTGGCATTATCAACTAAAATCATACTAAAATCATAATACTTTACTTTTTAGTTATCAATTTCGCTTTCAATATCCTCAAGTTCATGTTATTTATCAATTATTGTTTCACTCATCTAAAACACTATTGATTCTCTTATTTTATTATCATTCTTATTTAGAAGTGAACTTGCTTTTTAGATTAAAGAAATTTCTTAATTAAGAGTATTTATCTTCTCATTAATTTATATTAATTGATATTCTTACTCTTATGTTTACGATTTATATTGCTAATATAGCTAAAGTTTATTGCCAATTATTACAAATGCAAATTTCATTTCAATTAGGATACAAAGATCACACTCTGACAATTTAATACATAATAAACAAACATTTCTAGAGCATTTTGGACTAATTTGAATTATTAGAAATGAATACCAAATACTAAGTTTGTCTTTTATAAAACAGACTTCACAAATAGACATTTGATAATTTTAATAAATATAATATATTTCATTTCTACTTTTTAGATTTCTTTTCTTTCTTTTATTCAACTTTCTTATGGCTGTCCTTCAAAGCATAATAAGCTAAAATATTATAATTATAATACCTAAAATCATAATACCAAAAAATGTTATAAACACTGAAGCAAAAATCAAAATAGACATATTTGATTGTTTGTCTATTGATTAACCAAAGACTTTGGGTTCATATGGATTCTCCATATAATCTGGGTATTAAGAATAATTTAATCCATCAAATCCATCAAATTCATCATCTCCCATCATTTCCCTTGATTTTTATTAAAAATCCTAGAATGAATTAATTGAATACTTCCATAATCTTCCAAACAGATTCTTCTTCTTAATCAAAAGTAATTTTAGCAGATTGATTTTAATATTTTGACAAATCAAAGTCATTCATCAAATAATAATATTGACTAACATTGAATTATCCAACTTGAATTTCATCGTACATCTAAAATTTCATTCAATTATATAATTACTTATTAAGCTGTCACACCTGTTTATCGAAGAATGCAATATTAAGTAGCATCAATTTGGATTCTCTTGCTAGCTTTTCTTTGAGTTTCATATCTAACTTCTGGAGATTCAATAGTTTGATATGCTTCAATAATCGAATTTAATTAGGTCATAACAACTTCATCATTATAAGTCAAATAAGATGATGATGTGATTACACAAGAATAAAAAATGTTTTTAGTGTTGTTCACATTTTTTTCATTTCCTAAGGGAATAGAGAGCTATATCAACCTGGAGTTTGAATTCTGATGGTATCATTATATGATTTGTTTCTTGCTTAAACAACAGCTAGAATTAGCAACAAGTGGAGCAT
This sequence comes from Paramecium biaurelia, assembly GCA_000733385.1. Lineage (NCBI taxonomy): Eukaryota > Ciliophora > Oligohymenophorea > Peniculida > Parameciidae > Paramecium > Paramecium biaurelia. The sequence goes on from JPFL01000073.1 coordinate 61,362, forward strand.
AATTTTAATAAATATCAAGAAATTTCATTCGTTTTTATTTTTTCATTAACTACCCACAATCGATACTAGTTTATTCTGTTGATTATTGCTTTCGTTGGTACTCCATAGAGGGTATCTTATAATCTCTTGAATAATATTATCAATAGCCTACCATAATATACAAATCAAAGACTTCATGAGAAATGTTCATATTTTTATGTATCAATTCAATTTCTTTTTATCTAAAGTAAGTCCGATTACTCAACATAAAATCAAGTTCGGTTTCTAATAAGCGATGTACATTGACTTCATAATCCTAAATATCATTTACACAATTTACATCATAAATTTACATAAAAAATGGAATCTATTGCAATTATATACCCAATTCAACTACTGATTATTTCTTAATTTGCAATTTCTATACAAATATTGAATCAAGATCCTAATGAAAATCTTAGATTAATATATGAGATGTATTTAATCTGGATATTACTTTTTACATTGATTGGTGAACAAAATGGTATTATTTCAGATCACATTTCTTAATTGATCTATGATCATTGTTGTATAGATATTCTAGAATAAGTTCTATCGCTCTTCTTTGTAATGTTTCATGCTTTTGGTCAGTAACCATACAGTACATTAGATACTAATCTATAAGCTTTTAGCAATTTTAGTACAATTGCGAAGAATCAATTCCATTATGGGTTCACATCTCATAACAGTGCTTTTCCAATTATCTAATAATTTCAAGACCTTTTTGATCCCTCTCATTGAAATCTTATGCTTCAGTAATACCTTATATAAAAGAAATTTAAAATTAAAGAAATGCACATGATTAAGTTTATTTTTTTCTGCATAATTTTTAATCTCTTAATGTAATTTTTAATTATCATCCTATGGTTGTAATATATTAGTTGTAACCTCTAACCAAATATCTTTCACATTTTCATAATCACTAACATAATTCTGTAAAGTTATGTCCATTCTTAAGTGCTCAAATAGAGATATTAAGATTTGATTTAACCCAAAAAAGCCTTTCAATTCTTAATTAATGGATAACAATCTCAAATGGGACATTCTTATTGTTTCTAATTTAAATAAGTATTTATTCAAGTCTTGTTCATGGAATAAAACTGTAATGAAATATGATTTGAAATGAGTGAAATCTGCTTTATTTTGAATAGGAAATTCATAACGATCAGTATTAATGAAGTTTTCTTCTTTGACTAAATCATAAAAAAACTCTTGTAGCATATTAACATCATAGGGTTCTTGAATAGTTTTAAATTTAAGTGATTCCCATAGTTGTTAATATTTATCATTTACATATGATGAAGTACGTCGTGTCAATTTGGTTAATGTTTTAGAGTGAGAATGATAACCTTTGCTTACTTAAGTCATGAGTTTATTTGTTAGAGTTTTGTGTAGTTATTATCTCTATTTGATTTCGTTGGTTTTGCTAAAAGTATGTAAATTAAAACTACAGGTAAGTGCGGACTGGAGATTGGAATTTGAAGCGAGAGAGGGAGTAATAAAGGGTCACTTAGGAAAGCGGAATCATTTTGGGGATATTAATGGAATAAGTAGAAGAACTCCTGGGATTTTACATAAAAATTATAACATATATATAGCACTTTTTTGTTATTCAAAATAATCAACCTTTAATTTAGAAATAATATCAAACTATTTATTGAGATCTCTCATTATGTGCACTTTCTTCAATAAATTTATTAATTATATGTTCATACCATATATTATTTTAAATATTTTACTAATATCAGGAAACATAATCAAAATTTGAAAGTAGATTACATAATCATATATATAGTTTAACTTAATGAATATTGATGTTTCAAAATCATATATATCTATGTTAATTGAATATTTTAAAACTTGACTTGAAAATTTGAATTATTAAGATAAATAGATGACCATATAATTAAATCATTATTTGACTTCTTTAACTAAATTCTCAAATTTCTGAATCTCTTTTGATTCTTATGTAACTGCTTTGATAACATAGTGATTATCACAACTATAAAAGTATTGAATTATTTTTACTGTGGACAATATTCATCTGATTCATCATAATCAGTAATGTCTTTACGGAAAACTTTCTTGCATTTCTTACAAGCGAAAACCATCTCAATATTTTTTAATAATGGATGATCTTCCAGTTCTTAATGACATTCAGCACAATCATACCATCTAATTAGAATATAAATTATATATTACTTTTTGCAACATGCTGCTCTGATAGCAACTTAGGCATTGAGAATATGTTTGCACATTTTTTATTTTAAATTTTAAATTGTATTAATAATTAAATCTTTATACATGTCAAGTGATAACCCAGATGGTTAGCCATTGGATTTCGAATATTATGAAACAAATTACCCTTATTTGAATGTCAAGAAGAATCTTCTCAACAACACTTTATCAAAATGGAGAAGAGCTATTGCCCCATATAACCCATTTGCTATGCAATAAATCCCCAATTAAAAGAGAATGGGTATGGGTATAAGAAATGGTAATGGATTTTACTTCCCTGATCCATATCCTAACAGAGTTAATTGGAGTGTGTTTTTCCCAACTCATTATGATCCTTTGAGTGAATAACATTTTGGAAATCACGGATGGTAGACAAGAAAGTAATAACAAATCCTAAATTCAATAGAGATGCACCAATGTTTACAGCTCTAGCAATTAGAGCTTAAGCACTTCCAAGAGGATGTGTTAGATAAATTGAAGCCTTTAAAAGATGCTAAAATATAAATGGTGTAACTAAATGTCAAGAAGAAGCTGATAATATTATTTCTATTTGTCCTAAATGGGCTTTGGAAGGATTGAAGGAAAAGAAAAAGTAATTGGATAAAATTGAAGCCATTTAAACACTTCAATATAGATCAGTTTTAGAAGTGTCTCCCTACAATAAGGTAAAATGAAATTGTAAATATTCTTTATAGGGTAGAACATTAAAAGATGTTTCAGATAAGACATGGGCTGATGGACATAGAGATAAGTTGAGACCTGATACAATGTGGGCTGATGAGAGATATACAAATATTACTTAGAGTGAAATTAATGAAGCTAAAAAACGAGTGGCTGCAAGAGATGCTTCAAGTGGAAGGTATTAATAAAACACTATTTTAATTTAGAGTTAAGGAAAGAGTGTATCCTGTGCATCACCCAGATATGTCAAGTTCTCATATCGGAGAAGACAAACCTCTATATCCATGATTTATTAATAAATAATAAATAAAAATATTAAAACAAATCTTAAAGAATGGTATGTGTTCATGGTAAATTAGGGATTGTTGAATATCATTAGAAAGATTAAAAAGTCAGAAAAGGAATTAAGAATTCTTGTCTTGGGATTAGATAATGCAGGCAAAACTACTATTTTGAAGGCTTTGTCTAATGAGGACATCAATCAAATTGCTCCCACACATGGTTTTAATATCAAAAATTTGTAACATGAAGGATTTAAACTAAATGTTTGGGATGTTGGAGGTTAAGAGGTATACATTTTGGTGCATTATAGAAACTACGTGAATATTGGAGCAATTTCTATGAAAATACAGATGCTTTAGTATTTGTTATCGATTCATCAGATTAAATGCGTTTGGAAGAAGGAGGCAAAGAATTGGACAAATTATTAGGAGAGGCTGAATTAAAGAAAGTACCCCTTTTGGTATTTGCTAATAAATAAGATTTGGTGCAGGCTCTTCCAGCAGATGAGGTTAATATGCTTACTTAATTCAGATTTCTGATAGTTTGAAATTAAATAAAATTACAGACAGATAATGGTCGATTGTAGCATGTTCAGCTAAAACCTAGGAAGGATTATAAGAAGGAATGGAATGGCTTATTAAGACAGTCTAAGATAAATGAATATTAAATAATAAATATTATTTACATGAAATCATAGATTGAAGTTTTAATTCATTTTAAGAAATTCACAAACATTGATCTTTTCACCTAAGGAATATATTAGATAAGAGTTCATATAGTACTTTATTTTGTTGATAATAAATAGCCTGAAGCTTAACCTTACCTTATCTTTAAGTCTATAAGACAAGATCCATTTAATACCAATGAGGTTGATTAAAGTTTTGTATTCTATGAAGAGAATATAGAGGATAAATATTTCTATTCATAAGGATTCTTGATTAGATATGAGGATGAAGAAATGCCTACTAATATTGGATGCATATTTCGATAATAAGAAACTTAAAATATTGAAATCGTCATTGAATTGTTGTTTTTGGATAAAAAACTTTTAGGAGATATTTTTGTGGACAATTTGTAGGAAATTGCTTTGTCAAATAGATAATTAATGCAAATAGTATCAAAAGCTACTTTAACAGTTTCTAATCCATTAATTTATAATGAAGCATATTATCCTATAGAGTTTGATTCAGCACACTTTTGTTTAATAGAAACCTAAGTTTACACTATTCCTATTCAATTTTCATTTACAAAGCAGTAATTAACTACAGAACTTTAAACTTAAGAGCAGTTATCTGAGCTTTTAAATTAGTCAATATATTTGTTGTTGGATAATAGAAAATAATTAAACAAAAAACTTACTAATCTGTAGAATGAAAAGAAACTCACATAATTATAATATTAGGAAAAATAATTTGATATAAAAGACATAGATTTAGAAAATTAAATTACACAAGTATATTCTTATCCATCAATAGAGTTTACATGATCTCCATAATGATATGTATATATTATGGTGTGAACTAGTGAATGCAATCAAAGAGAACCATCAAAAGTTATAAGATTAATTGGAATAAGAATTTTTATGTCAAATGATGTAAAGATGGCAAAATTGTGTTCTCTTTAATAAATCTGAAGTAAAATAATTGGATTCGGTTTAATTAAATGGAAAAAACAATCATGAAATAGCAAAACAGAAGAGATACTCAATAATTTCTTAAGAAATGGATGTAATTAAATATATAGAATTGCTTCAACCATTAAGTGCAAATCCATTTATATTCAAACATACATGTGTTTAAAAGGGATTTATGTAGAAACCTCAAAATTCCTTTATTCACTATGTTGTTTTGGTTCATGGATATCAAGGTACTTCATATGACATGAGATATTGGAAATCCGTATTGACAATTCGATTTAAGGATAAAATTAGATTGATATGTCCGACATGTAATGATAGCACTTCAAATAAACCAATTTAAGAATAAGCACGATTACTTGCTAACGAAATCACGAACTATATAAGTGATGAAAATGTAACAGAATTTCGATTATCATTTATTGGACATTCCCTTGGAGGACTCATCATAAGAGCAGCTCTTCCTGAATTGAGTGAATATAAAGAATTTATGCATACTTATGTGAGTCTTGGATCACCTCATTGTGGATATGCTTCATCTGAAAGTGTTTTAGTCGATACTGGTTTGATGATGATTTAAAAATGGAATAAATGTAAGACACTTGAAGAATTAAGTTAAAAAGATCATAAAGATATTAAAAATACTTATATATATAATTTAAGTAAAGCAGAGGGATTGAATTGGTTCAATAATGTAGTTGTAATGTCTTCATTTTAAGATCATTATGTACCTTTCAATTCTGCCTTAATGTAGAAAATAGAGAATGCAAATGATCCAAGAGTTTAGGCATATAATGAAATTGTTTAAAATATTTTATCAAAATGTGGTAAAATAGATCGATTTGACATTAATTTTTTAATAAATAAAAAGTAATTATTAATAATATTATAGAAAACTGGATAAATTTATTGGGAGAGCAGCTCATATTGAATTTATAGATAATTTAATATTAGTAAAGATGTTTGTTTACTTGTATGATGAATATTTTCATTGAATTAAATATAATAAATAAATAGAAATTGTTCATTATAATATATAGCATCCTTTATTATCTATTAAAGTAAAAGAATTAAGACAATAAAATGAAATATAAAGAATATATTCAAAAAGTCCATATATTATTATTTTTATAAATTCTATATTAATTATGTATTTAATTGATTGATTTATAATAAATGATAAACAATATAATACAATTGTTAATGTAATGTTATGATACAAATTTTGAAAAATATTTGATTCTTCATTATAGAATAATGTTTTCTAGGAACAAAATAAGATAATTTTGATATGAAAAGTAATAGTTTAGCAAGTATCATTACACTGGAAAGGCCTAAGCATGTGCCTAAATTTAGGAATAGTAATTAAGACCAACAAATTATCATCCACTAAATTCTGTTGAGTATACTTAAGATGAGTCGTTGTATGCTTTGATGCTTCCAAATTATAATATTATTTTAAGGACCTAATTACAACTTAGAATTGCAAAGGTAATGCAGACTATTTTGTGGTTTGCTTGTTAGTAAAACCCCAGATTATTGGATTATTTAATGGGAACTAATAGAGTATGGATTATAATATCAATTAAAAATAGATATATTTAATATTATATATATTTTGTTCTAATAAATTAATCTTTAATTAAATAATATTATATTTTGTAATTTGGTCTGCTTGTATTATTTAGTATTGAAGACTGTTTTAATTTTAAATACTTGATATTTATTATTATTTATTAATGATCTATTTAAACTCAAATCCTATTGATTAACTAGAAAATCCTGAAGATGTAAAGGAGAATAAAAGTAATACTTCCAATAATGATAATGATAATCAAATTGTATAAAATAATGATGCAACAGATGGGATTGTCAAAAATATTTTCATTAAACCTATTTAGATTTTCTAATCAAATAGCAAAAGAACAACAAAACATTATTCTGATTATTCTGAATCAGATAGTTCTTCATCTTCTTCAAGCAAATCGAAAGGCCTATAATCTATAACATCTCCTACAAAAGAAAAATAATAGCATGATAAAAACAAGACTAAAATGTTAGATTTTGTACTTGATTCTCACCCTTCAAAGAAAGATATTTAGGTCAGATATTAAGTTGATGGAAAATAAAGAACTACTTCTAATAAATTACTTAATTAAAAACTATCAAAAATAATTATTAATGAGAAATAAGAGAATTTAGAAGAGAAAAAGGAAGAAAGTATGAAAGGACCTGATCTTACAGATTTTTAATAAAATTTAACATTAGAATTAGAAATTGGTTTAAATAGATATTATTAAAAAAACTGTTTTAATCTATGTTTCAGATGTAAATAAGTTGGACATATTGAAAATTAATGTACTGAAAAATAAAAAGTTTAATGCATTTATTGTTTGAGCCAAAAACATTATGGTGATAGTTGTATTAATGTATCTTGTTTTCGATGCAATCGCAATGGTCATCGAAAATATGATTGTAAAGTATTATTTAAAATATCATTATTAGATTAAACTGAGACTCACTTTTTGTCCATACTGTGGGAAAACTAGTCATAAGGGTGAAGATTGTGGAATAATTGTCCCAGTTTAAACTAAAGGAAATAATTAAATACTCTGCTTGGTTTGTAAACAATATGGTCATGCAAATTGTAATATTGATGCATTTTAACTTTGAATTATAATTATAGATATAATAATCAATTTATACTCTTTTTTATTAAATATTATTATATCTAAAATAATTTGATCAAAAATCCCCTTGATTTCAATATCCTTTATTAATTAAAGTGTATTAAATTTGTATTATAATGGCAAGACATTTTATAAGAAAATATAAGTCAAATGAATTAATTATATAATCAATATATTTTAAATTAACTTATTTTTTTTATTAATTATTTTTATTTTTTTACAATTAAAAATGTCTATAAATATGGAAGATCTTAAAAAAGTTAATGTAGATACACTCACAGCAAAGGAGAAACAAAAATGTTACGAGGCTTTTGTAGCATTTGATAAAAATGTTTCAGGATATATTGAAAAAGATGAATTAAGAGCTGTTCTTGAAGGTAAACAATATTAAAAAACATAGAAATGGGCTAGAAGCCAACAGAAGAGGAATTAATTAAGATGATTAATGAAGTAGATTTATCAGGAAGAGGAGCTATTAGCAAAGAAGACTTCTTAAAAATAATTGCTTATCATAAAATGATATTATAGACAAGTGATGAGGAAGACATAAGTAAAATATATAATATAAACTTAATAGAACTTGCATTTATAGCTTTAGGTGGAAATGAAGATAAAACTGGATCAGTGGATAGATAAAAACTCATTAATGTTATATAAAATGAGTTTAATCTTTCTATCGATTTAAATGTAATGAATATTAATATAAAATTAGAGACTGATAAAAGAATTGTCTCCAAACCAAAATGAATTGAAGTATGAAGATTTTCGTAATTTACTGTAAAACTGAATTATCTAATAAAAATAATATTCACTTAAAAATAATAAATATTCTTATTCATTTTTAAATAGTGTTTGAACCACCAATCTAACATTAAAAACATCAATAATTTTATTTTCATAATCTAAAACATTATTTATAATATCAAATAAATAATAATCAACTAAACATATATTGATCTTCTTCTATGATGAAATCTCCAATGTTAGGAGTAAACTATTTTAAGTAATCAAAAGTAAATTTAGAAGGTTTCCATATTTTAATCATTCTATCTTGACCACCACTAACAATAAGTGAACTATCGTTTATAATGTTGAGAGAATTAATTTATTATACTGAGGCACTGATATCGCTAACAAGTTAAAATTTGTTTTCACTAATCCTGGTAGCTTTAATTTATCCATCCTTACATCCAGTATACATGACTTTAAGATTTTTATCAACTAATCATAATACATTTAATAATTATACTGGCCATTGTTAAGATTGAATCCTTATGAATATCTGAATTTGCTTATCCTTATTAACCATTTAATTAATTCCACATTCTCATTCCTTTTCCAAATGAACAACTCACTATCCAATTATCTAATAAACCAACTCCAGTAACCTTATCATAATGTGGAGGAGTCATTTATGAAATCTAACCATATTTAGTACTGTTTATCATCATTTTTCTCACATTATGATTGAAGGTTCCCCAAATTAACTCTTGATCAGATTATTGTAAACACATAACATCACTTGATTTCTCAAATTCATAAATTTAACTTAGAATATCACTATCAATACTTGTTTGATCGTGAATCCCAAACATTCATAGCATAATTAATGCCTTTTCCACCAGCCACTAATAAACCATTATGTCTTGTCATCACTCTAATTTCCTCTATTGAAGACTTTAATACACTTTATAGTTAAAATGAAGTCACATCATATAATGAAATTTAAGATCCATGAGATACTGCAATTGCATTTCTCTCAGGCCAATGACAAATTGATTTCACATGTGTATTTGCATCCAAAGATATTATTTGAGATTATGCATCCATATCCCATATCTTTACAGATCTAAATGCACTTGAACATAATAAATTCTACATTGTATACACACATAATATTGGATTCTCATGTCCAGGTATTGATTTAATTAAACTATTAAATATAACTATCATTTAATACTCATATCTTAATTCTTATTCTTCTTATGCCTAACTAAATTAATCAGTATATCCTTCTCTATCTGATTTGCATATTTTAGCCATTTTTATAGCTGAATTTTATATACATGGTTTTTAAAAACTTAAATTTAAGGATAACTCTTTCTATTTGGTTCTTTCCAATTTGTAAGCCTCCCTTATTTATTGATAACTCTAACTTTATGGAAGCTAAACTTAATCATTTAAACCTATGCATTTATCTTTCTAAACTTTGTTTATATGTTCAGTATAGAATTTCTTATAATAATCTAAATCCGATATCATATTTTTATTTTCATTTTATAAAAACTAATATTTTCTTTTTTGATCATTAAGTTACTTTCTGAGTTCTAATGCATCACTTGGTTAAGAGAATACTTATTATTTTACAATCTTCTTTTTAAGAGTAGGTGAATTACAATTAATCTCTTATAAAGGTTTTTATAATTATTGTTGTAATTCTTAAATTATTTATTAAAATTCATCATTTTATTAACTAAAATTCTACATATGCAAATGATCTTTAATCCAATTATCAATCACAAATTTAAATGTTCTAATACACCAATTTGGAAGTTCTTTCAATTCAGAATTAGTTAAGAAATTTGTATATATTTCTGTACAATTATTACAATTCTTTCTTAATTACTCTATCTTATGTAATTAATAATCAATTGTTTCATTTATATTTTCTCTTATTATTATAATATCACTCAATTCTAATTCTATCTAATTTAAACTATTTTTATTATCCTAATCAAAAGATATTTATTCTCTTTTTATTTATAATTAACAAATTTTCTATTCTATCTAACTAATTTCCTCTTATAATTATTCTAACTTAATTATTTCTCTTTTTATTTAGATTTCTGCCTAACCTCCAGATATCAATTAAGAGAATAAGGATTCTATTTATTTCTCCATTGAATCATATACTTAAACTTTTTAAGATTTCTTAAATGAAAGACTTGTCCCCTTTTCTATAACTTTCTCATTTCTCTACTTTAATATTTCATCTTCTTTTCTTCTAAGAAGTACTTCTTTTTTACAATTTTCATTTTTCAACTTACTTAAAGCAGCATCTTGTTAAATTTTAAGTTTTTTAATTAAAATCAATTCTTTTTATTTCTCATCCTTATCTTTTATATACTTTTCATTATCTGACTTCATTTTCTTAATCAATTCTACTTTTTATTTTTTCATCTTTTCTATATTTATCTTTAAATCTTTAACTTAATTTTCTTATTCTTCCAATCTCTTTTACATTTGTCTCATATTTTATTCTTTTTATCTCATTTCTCCAATTTTTGATTCATATTCTTATAATTTAATTTTTAATGCATTTAATTAAGTTGCATCTTATTTTTAATTCACTTATTTCATTAAAGAAGCCTTTTAAGCTTCTAAAACAGAAATCTGTGACTAAAATTCCTTTTTCATATCTTCAGCTAATTAACGTTTGAGTTCAAAATTTCTTGTTGTCATAACTTATAAATTGCTTTCAAATTCTTCAATTTATAAATTTGTCTCTTTTATCATGGAATCATTACATATGACTTCTTCATCACACTCTGAATCTTGGATTGGAGATTCAAAATTATCTCTTGTATCTAATTTTTCAATCTTCTTTTAAAGAATCATTAATTCTTTCTATTTTTTACACAAAATGTATTGATCTCTATGTGCATCCTATCCTAGTATTTAAACAATAAAAACTACCTGTAATAACTCATCTATTTCTTTTTACATAGTTAAAATTTTATAATCTTTTTCTTTTGATTCTTATTTTAGTTTTTCAACTTCCTCATACAAATCTTCAATTTCATCATCTCCATCATAATTTGTGAAAGGTATATTAAACTTTTATAGTATTCTAAATAAAATTTTATAATTTACTTCTTTGCATCTGAGAATTATTTAAAAATAATATCTTTTTTCTTTTTTAAATTATGTAATTCTATTTCTAAATCATTAATTAATGATTGTAATTTTTACACTTCCAATTTATTCTAAGTTCCAAGACGTTCCCATACAAGTAATGATTATTTCTATTTTTGAATTATCTCTATATGTTCTTCACATGATTGTGGAATATTTGAAGAATACTGTGATACTGATACTTTTTTTATTTAATCAAATTTAACCCCATTTAATTGAAGTAATTATTAAAACTATTTATTTTATTCAACCAATGTTGATATCTCTTATTTTAAACTTAAAATTTATATTGCATGAGGATCCTAATTATTAATTATTTAATAATATACTCTATTCTAAGTAGGCTTATTTTAAATTTCTCTTGCTCTTGAAGCATATTTCAAAGTATTTAGAGTCTCCTCATAATTACTTTCTGCAGGAGACACACAAGCTATCATACAAGTATTAGAATTACCACCCAAAGAATCTTATAATATTCTATTATTATTTAAATATATAAAATACCTAGTTAATTTACTCTCTCGATAAGGAATATGAGTTTAACTTTTTTTTTTTTAATCACTCAATGTCTTTATTACATTGCCCAAGACCAAAAGACTTTGATTTATATTGATACCTTCTTCCATTGTTTTACCCTATGCCAATGTTTTCTTTAATCTTTCACTTCCTGCTAAGTCAACAAAGTGAAATTTAGCATTCAAAGTGCCATCTTCAGAATCATCCTTAGGATTTATTTTAAAATATATTGTAAAAATAGCATGTGATCTACTACTTGTCATATTCATTTATGTAGCTGCAGTAGTTCTATGGGCAGCTCCTCTATTTAATACTTAAAGCATTTCATTTGGATTATTTACTAATATTGTAGTTAAATTTAATATTGTTATTGTATGATCCTTTTCTTCTCTTATTGTAGGTTAACTAGATATTGAAGTCTCCAACAAAAGATCAATTATTTATTCATTATATATTTCTAAGTATGAACATGAAATAAGGATTTCTTAGTCTATTTTTTCAATTTCTTCAAAAATTTATGTAATTACTCTTGGAATCATCCCCAAGTTATTTTTATCTTTATAGATATTCTGCGATACTTGACAATTAATCTATTCCTGTAGTACCCATAGTATGTGTTTTCCCTGATCCAGTTTAACCATAAGCAAGTATTGTACTATTATACCCTTCAAAGCACCTCTAAACTAAATTGCTAACACACCTATGAATTAATTATGAATTATACTTTCTATAAATTTAATCCTAGCAAGCATTCTAATCGAAAACATAATCGAATGTGAACAAACGAGCACTTTACAAAAGTGTTACTTATTTTTCGGATGTCTCCAAACATATACCATCTTTTTACTTCAATTCTTTTTCATTGAAAGGACGAACTCTAATTGCCACTTGAACATTAAGTTATGGAGGGATTTATTAATGTAATTCAACTTCCATTTTAAATTTAAATTATATAATTATATAACAATACAATTTATTATATATATATTTGAATTATTTTCTAATGGTTTCAAATAAATTCTATCTATTTGTTTTTATAAGCTTAATAATCTCAATTAGTAATTAAAAAATATATATTAATAACTAAAACATCTTGTTGAATGATTTTAAAAACAGATATTTTATTTTCTTAAGATTAATTATTTATTTAATGAAAAATATAATAAGTGCATTAAAAGTTTTACCTTTTGACAATAAGATTTGTCAACTTCCAATTGATGATTCTAAAATTAACAAACCAAGAAAGGTAATATACATTTAATAGAACTTAGGTTATTGGATATTGTTTCAGTGATGTTACACCAGAACCAAAGGAAAATCCAAAATTGATAGCCCATTCCAAATCTGCATTTTCTTTAATCAATGTAGATTTAGATGTCTAAAATGAAGATAATATTTAAGTATTAGCTGGAAACTTAGTACCTACTTTGGCAAGACCATTAGCTCATTGTTACTGTGGTTATCAATTTGGAAATTGGGCAGGATAACTTGGAGATGGCAGAGCAATTACTTTAGGAGATTCAAATGGATATGAATTATAATTAAAAGGATCTGGATTGACTCCCTATTCTAGATTTGCTGATGGAAAAGCTGTCATCAGATCATCCATTCGGGAATATTTATGTTCTGAATTTATGTTTCATCTAAACATTCCTACAACTAGAGCTGCTTCTCTTGTAATAACAGATACAAAAGCAGAAAGGGATATATATTATGATGGACATCCTATTTAAGAAAATTGTGCAGTTGTTTTAAGAATTGCAGAAACATTCTTAAGATTTGGATCTTTTGAAGTAGAAATCGATTTAAATCCTAAAAATACTATCATACCTCAACTATGGGACTATTGTAAAAAATAGTACTTTGTTGATAATGAAAATCCATTTTAAGAAATTGTTAATAGAACAGCAAAATTAGTTGCATATTGGTAATGTTATGGATTTTGTCATGGTGTTTTAAATACTGATAATATGAGTATTATTGGATTAACTATTGACTATGGACCTTTTGGTTTTATGGATTATTTTAATAAAAACCATATTTGTAATAACAGTGATAAAGAAGGAAGATATAGTTATGCTAATTAACCTTAGGCTTGTTTATGGAATTTATAGAGATTAAGTGAAGCTTTGGAAAGTGTCATACCTAAAGAGTAAAGTAAGTAGATTATTTAAGATTCATTTTGGATTTAATATAAAAAATGGTATTATCATATAATGCTGAGAAAATTAGGTTTAATTGATTTAAATTAGATGGAATTCACAAAATCTTAATGTATTTTAGTAGATTCTTTTTTTGATATATTACATTAGAGTTGTACTAATTTTACAAAAGTATTTTAAATTTTATAATAAATTGAAATACCACATTAAACTTATGTAGATGAAGAAGTTGAATTAAATCAAGAAGATATTAAAATTATATAATAATTGGTTTAAATATCAGCTCCAAAAGAGGTTTATTTGTAAATGAGAAAACCTAAAATAGCTAAATAATAAATGGATTAATTTATATAATATGCTGCTTCATCTAAATAACTACTACATATGTTTGGAGTTGATGAGAATTGGCTTTAGTAATAAATATAATTGTGGAAAGAATATGATCAATTATAAGTAATATCAGAATAAGAAAGATTGAAAATCATATCCTTATTATGGACTGATTGGGTTATGTAATATAAATCTGAAACAAATTAAATTAATCGTATCTAAATAATGGAATAGATGAATCCTAAATATACAATTACAAATACTGTTCTCCAAACAATAATATAAGAAGTGGAAACCAATTAAAATTTTGGTTTATTATAAAAGATTTAATCAGTTATAGAAAATCCATATGTGAAACATACAGAAGTAGATGAAATGTTTAATTAAATTTGTAATAATGAAATCTGTGTTAGTTGTTCTTCATGATTAAATTAAGTTGAATGAGTAGATTATTAATTTATATATAGATTTATCCAAAAATTATACAATTTTTATCAGAATAATATTAGTATTGATTAATAGATAATTTTCTGACTTAATTCATTATTGAATAAAGGATACGATATTTGTTAATTTAATTTCTCTAATATATATGTGATATATTATAAATTTTGAATATTTATAAATATTAGAGATGATTTTATATACGAGAGAAATAATTTTAAATTTTAAATGGATATCGATAAATACTTAGAAACCCTTAAAAATGCTCGTTGTTTGACTGAGAGAGATGTACGTTTGGTTTGTGAGCATGCAAAAGAGATTTTTATAGAAGAATCAAATGTACATTAAGTGAAGGCTCCAGTAATCATTTGTGGAGACATTCATGGATAATTCTTTGATTTGTTAGAGCTATTTAATAAGGGAGGATAAATTCCAAATGCCAACTATATATTTATTGGTGATTTTGTTGATCGTGGGTATTGTAGGTTTTTGATTGTAGATACAATTCTGTAGAGACATTCGAGTATTTACTTTGTTTGAAACTTAAATATCCAGATAACATTACATTATTAAGAGGAAATCATGAATCAAGATAAATTACATAAGTTTATGGTTTCTATGATGAAATTGTAAGAAAATATGGGAATGCAAATCCTTGGCGATATTTTACAGACGTATTTGACTATCTTCCTTTGGGAGCATTAGTAGATGGAAAAGTCTTATGTGTTCATGGTGGACTTTCACCAGAATTAAGAACAATTGATTAAATCAGAACAATAGGTAAAATGATTGATATTCTATAATAGATCGTAAAACTGAAATTCCACATGAAGGTCCATTTTGTGATTTGATGTGGTCAGATCCAGAAGAAGTAGATACTTGGGCACTTAATACAAGAGGAGCAGGTTGGATATTTGGTAAAAAGGTTACACATGATTTTAATCATATTAATGGCTTAGAATTAATTGCTCGTGCACATCAATTAGTTTAAGATGGTTATTAATATTGGTTTGAAGTAAGATGATAATTTTATCATAGGAATAACTTGTAACAGTATGGTCAGCACCAAATTATTGTTACAGATGTGGTAATGCAGCATCAATGCTTTCTCTTGATGAAAATTTGAAAAGAGACTTTGTAATGTTTAAAGAAGTCCCAGAATCTGCTGCTAGTCAACCACCCAAAAATGTTTTACCATATTTCTTATGAAATATATAATGACATTTTAATATACAACATTCACTTCAATTTTTCTAAACGTTTATTTAATGTATTGAGGTTATAGTGATTTTTTATACAATTCTATTGTTTATTAATATTGAGAAGTAGTAATAATAGAAATTATCCTGATAGTTTAATTCTAGTATTTTATTCATATATAATTGATTTTTTGTAAGCAATCATCAAAAAATTCTTAAAAATTAAAAATTGAATAAAACTAATTAACAAGTAGCCCTATTGCCAATCCTCTTTCTGATGAACTCATGTAAAACTATGTCTCAAGTTAAACCATTTAATTAAAGTAACATCAACTATATTTGCTCCATATTTAATATTGCCTTCAAGAACAGGAGCCAACAAATCTATTGTTTTAACAAATTTCTTATAACTTTAACAATTATATCTGTAACTTAGATATAAAGATTATTGCTTTTATTATTTTTGATTTCAAAGTGTAATTTTTTTGATTATCATCCTAAAGCATTCATAGTTTATTATATATTAATTAAATGATATTACTAGTATTACTAATAGCATATACAGTAAATTCTTAACCTTATGATACTGTTTGTGGTACTAAGAAAGCAGCATATTACTAAGAAATAGTATCAGCAACAAATGTGATAGTTGGATTAGGTACAACACCTGCATCAACAACAGATTACATTTAATTACAACCTAAATTGACTAATGATCCTAATACATTCCTTTTTGATACCTTAGACACTTTTATGATCAAGTTGATATATTAGGTATATATTTTAGCTTGTGGTTCCGACCATCCATTAAACATACAAACCTAGCTGATAGTTCTGAACCAACAAAACCTGAATAAGCAATATTTAGAATATCTATGGATACATCTGATGAAACTTTGATTACTAATTAAGGAGTTCGAATAGGTATGTATTATACAGCTGATTACACATAAACAACATAATTTTTAATCAGATATGCCAAAGGTTCTACTCCAAGTGTTATGGTGAATTCACCATTTCCATATTTAGAAGAGAAATGGTGTTTTGGATCTGTTGGATTATCATATTCTAAAGGAAAAGTTGTATATTATGCTTTTTAACCTGCTTCTCCTAATCTAATTGTGAATCCTTTACCAATCACTGAAGCAGCTGGTTTTCACACTTCATTAACATAGTTAGCTGTGTTGTAACTTCTATATTGGGGATCATCCTATCAATATCATTATGGTTAGGTTAGATCTATATCAATTTTGAAAGATTATATTGAATTAGATTATAAACATAATTGGTTTAATATGATGTTCTAAGATCCTAGCTATTCAGTTTCTTTATTTGCTAGATTTAGATTGGAAGAAATGACAGGTTAAGTAGTGTATAATAAAATTGATATGACCTAATAAGGATTTTTAGGAACAGATAATACAGTTGAGGCTAGTGATCCTACTTGGGGAACAACTATAGGCTTTTTATAGTTTGTATCAGCATAAACAGTAAAATTACCAGCAATAGTATTTGGAAGTACAAACACAATATTTGGAATAGCTCTATGGTTTAGATCATCTGCTGTTATATTAGGAGATGCAGATAATGTTGATTTAACTAAAGATATGTAAGTATTTAAAAGGAATTATCAAGGATCAACAGAAGTCCTTACATTATTATTTTATTAAGCTAATGCAGTTCAACTTGGTACTAAATTGAAGATTGGAACTACGATATTTCAACCTGCATTAATTTTGCATAGTACTAATGCTTGGCATCATATTACCTGTACTATTTTATATCCAGGTTCATTAACAGAATAATCTCAAATCATTTATGATATAACTTTAGAAAAAGGTGTTTATTAGGCACATTAAACTACTAGTTTAAGTAATTCTTATTAAGAAAGTGCAACTGATACTATTATTCTAGGAAGTGCTTTAAATTCTTTCTCTAGTGGAAATTTGTAATTATCAAATGTCAATATTTTTAATAAATATACTGTTTATGTTGATGAAGATGGAGCTGATACAAACTATTTGAATTGTAATGGGGACTGTTAAGTATCTTTGAATAGTTTTAGTAGTCAAGTTTGTTTAATATGCAAATCTCCTTTATTAATGAATGAAGGTAATTGCGTAGCTTCTTGTTCTGCTGGTGCTAATGCATTATCAAATACTGCAGGAACAGTTGATCTTTGTCGAAGTTGTGATTTTAAATGTAGTTCATGTATTGCTAATGGGAATTGTAATGCATGTAATACCGGATATTATTTAATAATGCCAGCAGCTAATGCATGTGTGATTAGTACTAGTTGTGGTGGTAATTATGTTGGTAATCCTACAACTTTGGTATGTACATTATGTGGAAATGGTAAGAGAGATGTTGGAGAGACTTGTGATGAAGGTAATCTGGTTGCTACTCCAATTGCAGCCTAAGGACCAGGATGTACTAATTGTGCTGTTAATTCACCAACATATAAATGTTCAGGAGGTACTGCAACAACAAAAGATACTTGTTATTTAGCTTGTGGTGACCATATTTGGGATACAGGGGAAATATGTGATGATGGTAATAATGTTGATGGAGATGGATGTTCAGCTGATTGTGGTACCATTGAAGACTTATATTATTGTACACCATTAGCAGGACCTATAAATTGTTTTAAGAATTGTGGAAATGGGGATTTAGAATCAAGTGCTCCTGATCTAGAATAATGTGATATTGGAAGTGGTACAACAGGATGTACAAATTGTAAAGTAGATATTGGTTATGATTGTGATAATTCAAATCCTCCACCTACACCTACCCCTGCAAATCCTGTTAGTGTTTGCACAAAATTATGTGGAAATGGAAGTATTAATGCTGGAGAGGATTGTGATGATTCAAATAACATATCATCAGATGGATGTTCAGATTGTGTTACTGATGTTGGTTGGGTATGTTCAGGAACACCAAGTGTATGTAGTAAAACATGTGGAAATGGAATCAGAAATCAAGGAGAAGAATGTGATGATGGAAATGCTGTTAATAATGATGGATGTAGTAATTGTAAAATTGATACAGATTATGTTTGTACTGGTGGTAGTGATACAACATCAGACAAATGTAAGGCTATTCCTGATATTTGTGGGGATGGAATATAGAAATCAACTGAAGAATGTGATGATGGTAATACTTTAAATGGAGATGGTTGTTCTAAATAATGTAAAATAGAGATTGGATACAGTTGTATAGGTAATATTTGTACATCTATATGTGGTGATGGAATCAAGATTTAAAATGAGAAATGTGATGATGGAAATGTATTGGGAGGAGATGGTTGTAATGAAATATGTACAATAGAGAATTTATATTAATGTTCAGGTGGATCATAAGCAGGAAGAGATACATGTATTCTTAATTGTGGTGATGGTATTAGAGATACTACTGAATAATGTGATGATAATAATGTTGATGATGGTGATGGATGTTCATAATATTGTAATATTGAAACTGGTTATGGATGTATAAAACAAACATAGTCACATGATTTATGTTTTAAATGTCTTAGTAATTGTGCAGTTTGTACATCACCTAATACATGTGATACTTGTTTAACAATGTTTTATTAATTAGGGACTTAATGTTATCCTGGTTGTCCATCTGGATATTATCCTAATAATAATGAATGTTTATAATGTGCATCTAATTGTTCATAATGTTTAAATTAATTGACTTGTGTAAGATGTAATTATGATCATTATTTATCCAATGGAAAATGTTATTCTCATTGTCCAATTGGATTCTATGATTAACCAAATGCTATGTTAGGTAATCAATGTATTCCATGCAAATCTCCATGTGCTAATTGTGATACAAAAACATGTTATGCATGCATTGATAAATATTATTTAGATGAAGAAACTTTAACTTGTTTACCTTGTAATATGGGAGAACAATGTCTAAGATGTGATAACTCAGATGGAGATTGTCTCTTATGTTCTGATGGATACTATAGAGATGGTAATACTTGTCAACTAATACCATTATTATGTGGTGATGGTTTACATCATCCATAAGAAAGATGTGATGATGGTAATATTGCACCTTTGGATGGATGTGATGAAGTTTGTAAAATTGAATTAAATTGGGATTGTTTTCTTTATGATCCATAAGGTCCTGATGTTTGTTTTCTAAAAGCACCTCCTCAACTCACAGTAGAATGGAGTAAGGTACACACTAATATTATTTATATACACTTTTCAAGACCTATGAAAGAAGGAATTGATTATAGTGCTCTTACTAGTATTATTATTCCTGAACTTGAATCTTTAAAGTTTAAGGAATTCGAAGAAGTCAATGATGAAGGTATTATCGTTTAGCATGACAAAAATAATGCATTCATACCTTTTGAGTATGCTGTTACTCCATTCAGAAATTAAACCATTTAAATTACTTTCTATTATTAATTAACTATACAAGATCTTATTGCCAATATTACTTTTATTAATGCTTCCTTAATATAGGATATTTATAACTGGTCTTTAGTCAATAAAACTACTTAAGAAAGAAGACAATTATAAGAAATTAATTAGACTGAATCCTTTCTACTTTCAACATCCTTACCTTATTATATTTATTACACTAGTGCAGAAAAATAAATTTCAAATGCTATTGCATATATTTTATTGATTATTTGTATTTTAGGTCTCATTTCAGGATTCTACTATTATTATAGAATAGGAGAAGGTAGGATTAGAAAAACTATTGAATTTGTTTAAGTGATTAGTATGCTAAGATATGTAAATATTAGAATGGGAGACAATTTAGAATAGATATTCACAATTCTGGATTATTTTAATCTTACTTTCATACCTAACCTTTTTGATTTAATTTAAAATGATTGTAATCAATTTGATGCTCCTCCTAAATTTCAATATTATTAATATAATACATAAATGCTTTCTGAAGGTGGAGGTCGATTTTTAACTGCTTTTTCAGCCTTACTTTTATTACTTGGAATTAATGAATTATTTTATAGATTTGTACCAGATCCAGATGTTGAATATTATGCTGAATAAGTACATAAATATTTTAGATGTTAAGGATTAACTATATTCGTAGAAATATTTTTTATGGATCTTGTATTAAGTATTGTTTTAAATTTATTATATTCTGATGTATCTAATGCTTATGGAATTATTAATTTATTAATGTCAATTTTATTTACAATCCTAATTATAGTAACAATTATACTAATTATTTTAAAATTAATACGCAATCCTCATATAATAAGAGTGAAATAAGTTTATGATTACTTTGGAGAATTTTTTGATGGATTACTCTTTACTACACCTTACACTAAATTTTTTGCACTTGTACCTTACATATAAAAGATTGTGATAGCCATAGGTTTGGTAGCATTAACTATTTATCCTTAAATTGGTTTATTAGTATTAGTAAGATTGGGATTTTATTCACTCTCTGCTAATGTTATTCCTATATATTATATTGAATTATTTATTAGAGAGGTTGCCTATGATGTAAGTTTGACAGTAATAACCTTGACTATCTTAGCATTTAATGATGACACAAGTAGTAAGTAATAAAAAGTTGATGTTGGATGGGGAGTTTCATCAATTATTGTATTTACTATTGGATTACAAATATTCTTTGTGAAATATTCAATTTCTATAATAGACAGAATGATTCCTCCAATTATGCCTGATCATGAAGAGATTGTTTAATAAGAAATGGATTAAGGCAATAAAGATATTCATATTTTACAATAAGCTGTTGAGATGGAGAAGATGGAGAATGATTTTTTTAATAATAAATGACAACAAAAAAATTATTCTTATTAATAACAAATTTTTATTGTTTTTTTTAATATATCTCTTATTTAATCAAACCAACAATTCTTTTTATGAAACACCATACCTCACATACTTACGATAAGAATGAGTTGTGTTTAATAATGCTCTGCATATTCCCTTGTACTCCTATTTACATTCAATTGCATGTAAGAACTCAATATCCTATTATGATATAAATGCTTGATCATTTGTGTGTGAATACACTTTATTAGTACTAATATCATTAACAATTTCCAATGATTAAATCCATCTCTATCTAACTTCAGAATCTAATATACTATAAATGTATGAATTTACTTGTTTCTCCAACTTCACATCTATAAAAGTTTGCTACCAATTTTGCTAGATATTCAGGCATTTTAGCACCACAAGTATTACTATATAATTCTGCTAATTTCACAGCTAAATTATTTAATCAAAATTAAATACCCATAGGTTCTTAATTTTATATACCCCATGTTAACATATCCCAAATTTCATTTTGATAATTACTTGGAGGTACATTAATGTATTCATCATATTATGTATAAGCATTATAATAAATGTATTTCATAAATTAGAAGTCACTTAATGAAACTCTTCCATTGATAAATACAGATACTTTTGGTGCTTTTTCTTTTAATCTATTTCTAACTTACCATCTTCTTCTACCTTTAAGCATTTTCTTCTTTGATTTTAGATTAACCAATTCTTTCATAGTTTCATCCGATGAACCATGTTGATATTATGCACGAATCATTTTTTTAAAGAAATTCTTATCAGTTTACATTTTATGTTTAAATTATACACCTTATTACATGACTTTTAGATATCTTTTCCATTTTTCAATATTTCTTAAATTCTTTTAATCATCTCTTGCTTTGGCTAAACAATCTTCAACTATTTTATCAACTGATTTAAAAACTGTTTTCTAAGCTTTTCCTTTTTACTTTGATGATTCACTATCCTATTTTAAAACTTCATTAGGAATTTACTCAATAATTTCTTAATCTTTTTAAGAATTTACTTTCAAAGGTTAAAATTTTATAACATTTGCTTTATATTTTTCAACAGGTAATCCTAATTTTTTTAATTCTTTCTTCATTTCTATTTAAATTAATTAAATATTCATACTTATTTACATCTACTAAATCTATTCAACTTCTGGAAATTCAATCAAATCATTTCTTATCAATCCATGATCTATAGTATTTCTCTTAAAAAGTCCTTCCACTTCAGTAAGTGTTTATTCATATGTTCTTACCTTATCAGGTTATGATTTTAATTACTCCATCACTTCCTAAATTCTTCTTCTCTTTCTCTCATCAAAAAGTAACTTCTTTTCAATTTTTACATAATATTCATAATTATCAAAAACTTCTCTAAGAATTTATTCACTCTCTGTAACTGGTTATAATCTAATCAATTTACAAAATTATAATTACAATTTTTAATAGTCAAATATACCATGTGCTACATCTGTCTTAATTTTATTAAAAGCCTCTCTATATGCAACTTATTTATTAAATTCAAATATATCCTCTTAATTAATTAATGTTTCTAATAAGAAATTATCTGATCTCTCTTCCTTATAAAAATCAAACAATTATTTATCTGAAAGATGTTTTATAAACTCTTCTATATGTTTAATTTTCTTTTAATATGTTTTCATATTATATCTTAATTTGAATTTTGTACCTATATGAATTTTTTGTACATATTTATACAAAAATCTCCTAATTCTCTCCCTAAAATATTATATCAAATATTTTATACTTTTAAAATGCTAATATTATATCATCTATAACATTTTATGTAAAGAGATTATAGGCCAATTGATATTAGCCTTCCTTAATATGAGCTTTAATTTGATTAATTTAATAATTAACTTTTGATAAAGGAACTTTGAAACTATTTGCCTCCTACATAATTGTCATCTTAAATATATATTATACATCATACCACAGCATTGCTAACATGTTTTCCTCCTGATTAATCTATTAATACTCCAATAACTTTTTGATACAAGAAACTTGAATATTCATTTTACTTATTTTATTTATGATTCTAAAATATCTCTACTGTTAATTCAGGATATTGAAAACGATTAGCAAATAAACCAAATAGTTCTGCTTGTCTAACAGGTAAATTTTCTGTTTTTTCAAAATAGAGTTTTTCTAATTATTCTTTATCAATAGCCTTCACTTCTTTACCATTTGAATCTAATTTCTTTAATGCTTCTTCGAATAAGAATATAAAATTAGGATTCCTGATTCCTTTAAATAAATCCATTAATTATGTAAATGAATCCTCTTTCAAGGAAATACTAATATTAAAATTAAATAATACTATTATGCATATCTAACTAAATCATCTAATTTAACATTATTTTCAGCTAGTTATTAAAAGGCTTTTAAATTGTTGAGGAAATTCTATGCATCATTTGTATTATAAAATATTGTTGATCTGACTGCTACTGAAAATGCTATGTTTAAATTTGGCAAATCCAATGTTGATTTACCTTTATTCTATTAGGCATGTCTTTCAAAATATTGATTGAAGACTTTAATGACCAATAAATGACTTGTTTTTTCATCTTCTAATGATTGTTCTTCAAAAAGAGTTTAGAAGTATGTTAAATCAAATTATGGTGTTAAATGATGAGTTGTAACAATGTCAATTAGATATTCTAATTCTTTAGCCTATGATTATTAATAATAATATTATATACTTTTTCATTTGGAAATAAATCAAGATTGAAAATCATAAAATAAAGAGATTAAAATGCTTCTGGTTAGAGAGTATAAACTCTATCTCCAACATTGTTTATAATAGTTTTAAGTTATTCATAATCTGTAAGGTCAACAAAATTAGAAGCTATTTAATTTATATAAGCTGAATAGACACCAGAATTAAATTACTATTCTGAATTAAATATATCTTTAACTTTATCCCATTTACTTTGATTTGCATATACATCAATTAATTTTGTATTTCTTTCATGAATATTTTGAATATTTTAAGCTTCATTCAGTTAATCTATAAATATTTTTTCATTTTGTTTTTCAGTCTCTTATTTTTTCTTCAGAATTTAATTGAAACCTCGTTTACTTTAATATTTTGCTCCTGTCTATTTAAAATCTCTGCTTTTATTCCCAAATAAAATCCCTGATTTTTTAGGACTTTCGTATTAGTATTATTATTCAGGTGATCTACGATCTCTCTCAACTCTAGCAGGTCTAGGCTCATCAAATTTTTATTTATGAAATTATTATTTATCAAAATGTCTTTCTTATCTCTTCTATTATGGAGGACTTTATTCATGTTATTAATTTTCACCTGGCTCTCTCTTTTGTTATTATTAGTGTTTCTATTCTGATTTTTAATTTTATTTTTTAGGTTTTTCAACACTCTTCCCAGAGAATAACACCTTTTTAAATGATTAATCAGAAGGTGGTTGGGGAGTTTGAGTAGAAAACCTAAATAAGGATGTCTAAATATTAATAGCAGATCCAATAATATTCCTCAACCTAATCATTTTAGATTTAAAATAATATTAAAATAAATAAAAATATATATGCAACAAATAGGCAATCAAAACTAAAATTTTTATTATTAATTTAAGCAATTTAACATCTAGCAACAAATAAACATATCAAATAAGATAAATCCTTAAGTTGAAAGATGTATTGAATAAATGAAATGCAATGAAAAATTCAAATTCAAAACATTACCTTATATGATTGAATCAGTTCAATAATTACTTCAACAAAAACCATAAATACAATTATTATTACAAAATGCAACACTTACATTATCAAGAAAGACTATATTTTCATTACTAAGTCTTATGTATTTTGAACTAACTATATAACAATCTGTATAGAACTATAAATTTCCATAGTATTTCAATTTTTCTACCTATTACATATAAGGAAGTCAATTAGAAAAGCTTAAATGCCTCATAAATTACTTTAATTAGTGTGTTGATTCCCCAGAGTACTTCAATTTACCAGATATAGTTTATCAAAGAATTTAATTGATTGAGATTCCTAATTGGATTGATAGTCAAATCACACTCTCAGATTTTAAATTTGAAAAAAAAAAGAATGAAGATCATTTGAATTGTGCAATTGTTGATTTTAGTGATCGATTTTTTGGAGGTAAAGTAGCAGCTGGCAGAGGATGTGCTTAAGAAGAAGTTTTATTGTTAATAAATCCAGAAGCTATCATAGCCACTTTATTTACTTCATAACTTGGAGATAAAGAAAGTATAATCATTTAAGGAATACTTCAATTTAATGAATATAGAGGATATGAAGATAGTTTTGCATGTATTCCTACTAAATTCATAAACAAAGGTCAAACTTTAATTGCTATTGATGCATTATATTTTGCAACAAAACCTTAAGGTTATTAATTTACTTAAGAAGCAATATATAGAGAATTGAATAAATCTTTTATTGGATTCAAGGGTAGTTAATAGTAAGTTATTTCAACTGGTAAATGGGGATGTGGTATTTATGGAGGAGATAAACATTTAAAAACATTAATTTAATGGATTTCCTTTAGTTAAGTTTGTCCAAATGGAACCATTATATTCAATGGATTAGATGACAAAGCATATCATGATTTGGGAAAACGATTAGAATTATGCAAAAAGCGGTATTAAACTGTTGGGAATATTGTAAAAGCAATATTAAATTCAAGTTAAAAAAATATTTTAGATAAAATTTGTTGATTATGTATTATGATAATTTTTTGACTTTTATTTGTTTTATTTAATAAAAAGACAGATCATCTAGAGCATTTGATTTTTTAATTAATTTGATGCTTTGTAGTTTTACTTTAATAATTCATAAGAGTTATATATTTAGAGATTGATTTAAAAAACCATATAAAATTAAATAAGATAGTTGAATTAGATCATCTAAATTTAGGGTAATATTATTTAAATCATAATAAATTATAATTTTATTGAACTCTTTCCCAAAATTCTTCTGCTGCTTATGTTAATTTTATTTCATATTATATTAAACTTTTAGCTAATTTGTAATAATTGGTTTCTTTTTCCAACTATTTTATATTTTATATTTATTACTTTAAATTTATCGATTTCAATATACCCTAATAAAACTGTTAAAATATCACAAATAAATTGCATATTTTCAATGTCTTTAGTTGTAGAATCTATTTCAACTTATAATTTTGCTATTTTATCCTCTTTTTTTGTAGTTGAAAATATTTTCATTATTGAAGATTTACCAGCCAAGATTTCTTATAATTCTAGTTATAATTCTTTTTGTTTTTATTCAAAAAATAGTTTTTATTATTCATATTTCTCCCTTTAAGTCATTGTCTCAAGAAATGCTCTTAATTATTTTGATTCTTTTCTTATTTCCTAAAACAAAAATATAAATTCATCTTAATTTAGTAAATTTAGATAGTTATTTAAAAGTTATGCTGGATATTCATCAAGTTTAACAGCTTAAATTACTAATTTATCAGGACTCTCTGTAAATTCAAGAAGAATTTATTATTCATATTCTGGTAATAACACTTATAAAAAATGAATCAACTACTTCTGATAGCCTTCTCTTGCCAATTGAATATTTCTAAATTAAATATTATTATTATACTTTGCAATTTATTTAAAGTTTTCCATCATAGGACTCACTTTCCTTAGAAATTAATAGAAATCAGTAATTTTTTGTACTATCTCTCGATTGATTTCTCTCTACACATATATTAATAATATTTACTCCTGAAAGTTCTGTAAATGTATCCTAATATTTATTGATAATCTCTTCATATGTAAGTTTAGGTACTTATGCCAAAGCCTCAACTTTTAATAATATAAATGTACTTTTTCTATATCACCATTGGCTTTTATAAATGATTGAAACTCTTCAGAATACCAGAAATACTTGAGTTGAGATATTGTTCTCATCCAATCTTGTAATGAATGCATTCTATCATCAATAAATTTTTAATCCATATTTCCCTAGAGTCAATATTGAATATAGATATCTACTAATGCTTTACGTGGAGGTAATGGTGGAATGTAACAACCAGGCCATTTATGTACCAGCATTTGACGAATAAGTCTAAAATCACTAAATCTTCGAACAACATCAAATTATCCATTCTTATCCATACCTCTCACTGAATAAATTGTGTATTTATTGATGCCTGATTAAATTTTAGGATCACTAACTTCTACTTTTATCTAGGATACATGACTAATAATACTTCAAAATCATTTTAGTCCATTAATAATTAATATAATTCATTTCAATTTGTATTTTGTGATGTAATTTGTATATGAAGATGCTATTTTTTATCATTTTTCTATAATACTCTCAGAATTTGTATTCTAATTCTAAACAAATTTCATTCTCAATTATTACAATATTAAGTCTACTCTTATAAAGAATTTATAAATAAAAACTATTTAACCATATTATAAGAGAATATAACTTTACATTCTATTAGTTATTTCAAAAATGGCAATAGAGATCCCATTTTAGTTATTAAATTTCTTCATTTAATTAGAAATCTAATTAGTAAGGTATAATAATTGCATTTGTAATATCATTAATTCTTGAATATCATTTTGAATTCTATAACTTATTAAACTAGACTAATGGACCTCTTTTACTGATTATATTAAGATCATACTATTATTTTTTAATAATGTATGAAAATTATTTATTATTCATTTATGAAAGAGAATTATAGTATTTAATATTTTTACAAATTTAATAAGCTTTTCGGAGAGATCTTCCATTGGTCTTCTATATTTTTGTTTTGATAAAATATTAAAAATATTTTTAATTAAGATTTTTGAAATGGGTGTTAGAATTACTTATCGTAGAAGAACTAGCTTTAATACAAGATCTAATAAGATTAGAAAGGTCAAGACACCAGGTATTAAAATCCATATATTTGAGGTGGTAGAGTTGTTGTTTAATACCCAAATAAAAAGACTAGTGCTTCAACCTGTTCTGATTCTAATTTGAATGTTGTCTTAAATGGACTCAAACGCATCAGACCTACAAAACTCAAGTAACTTGCCAGAAGATAAAGAACAGTATCAAGACCATATGGAGGAGTATTGAGTGCTGGAGCCCTAAAAAATCGTATCATCAGAGCTTTCTTAGTAGAAGAAGTGAAAATAGTGAAACAAATCAAAAAGTGATTTAATCATACATTAATATTTAATTTATGGGATAGTATTGCTGTGTTTATGAATAAAATACTTAAGTTCAATAAGAAAATCATACTACTTAATTAATAATGGAGAAAATCATCCATAATATCACCATCAAATTAACTTAAGGAAAATTGATTGATGAAAATGTAGATGCAGTAGTTGCTATGGCTGATCCATAATTTAATGTCACCAGTCATCTATCAAGGCAAATCCTTAAAATGGGTGGGAAACAAATGTATGAAAATCTACTCAGCTGTTAGAGAAAGAAATAGACAATAGATTTTGGAGATGTTATCTATACACATGCAGAAGAATTGGATTTCGATTTTATTTTCTTTGCACTCTTACCCCCATTCTATGAAATAGATTACGATCAATAAATAAGAAGATAAATGAGATCATTTTAATATAATGGAGATGATTCCATAGAGAGCAGTATTTAGGAATATACAGGCTAAAATGAAAAATAGTATATATAGCATTCCATAAAGAAAACCCTTCTTTTAGTATTTAGCTTTATCTATGTAGTGTAATGATTTGGGATTAAGCTCTGTAAGCTTTCCTGTGATATCATCTGAAGCTTAAATTAATTCAAAATGCTATACTGCTCTTGTTATGCTTTTGACAATTAAATAATTTATTGAAGAAAAACACAGTCAACTAAAGAACCTATAATTAATCAACATCACTATTGCTGTAAATGTATTAGATAAATTCATAGGATAAAGCATATATAAAACCTTTTAAACATGTTTTGAATAGGTTGACGGATGGTCAATAAATTGTTGATTATTATGAAACACCTTAAATGGGGCCGTAAGAGGATAATTAAGTGGACTCTTTCGAAAATGAAATAATTTAATTTGGGAAGATGTACAAAAATAGAAAAGATGATAGAAGCAAATAATAGGATTCCATATGACAAATACTAATTATTTATTTTTATTAACGATTATGATAACAAAAATGATACAGGATAGACAAAAGAAAACATAAAACATAGATGAAAATGAATTGGATACTTTCAATCAATATTTACAAAAGGACAATCAACCGATGATATAATATTCTAAAATTAAAATAAATCTCGGAATGCCTGTGATTGCTGAATAATAAAATGAAACACTAGGCAATACTCGTTAATCGATAATATCTTAGAGTAAAACTAATTCACCAGATAAATAAGCCATTGTAATAGAAGATATAAAATTGAACATTCGAATAGTATTCAAATTTTACACTAGTTTTGGCAATCGAAACAATACTCGATTTCTTAAGTCTAACAAATTTATTAAATTACTTTCTGATGCTCAGATATCACCTCAATTATTATCTAATAGAGATTGTGAAATTTTATATGCATCTCATACAAAGAATAATGAAAGCCTCACACTTGAATAGTTTTAGAATCTAATTCCAAAATTGGCAATTATGATATATCCATAACACAATGTACGTTAAGCATTTTTAACATTATATACTGAGTATTTGTCTATCCTGTCACAAAAAATATTGAATTTTACTGAATTTGGACAATAGATATAATTTGTATTGTAACCTATCAATAATGAAATGAAGGAATTTATAATACCAATCATACAGCAATTAACAAATCTTCATAGATTTATCTTTGAGGATTAAAGTTCAAATTTAAGTAAAATTTAGTGGTAATTTATGCAGTTCTTAACATTATGTGAAATATTGCCAAATTACATAAATTAATCTTAAGCTTAAATGATATTTGATAATATTTAGATTCGATAACCTCTATTCAATTTATAAGAAACTGGAAACTATATATTTACTTTGAATAACTTTGTTGAAAGTTTAATCATTATCTCAAAAGCTATACCAAATTTAGATGAATTCACTTAGTTTAGATTGTTGTTAGATAAAATTGAAAATTCATAGGCTTTTAGCTAATATCTGCTAAAATTGAATAGAACTTAAAGTGATAAAGTAAGGTTGTTTTATAATATTGAGAAAAGTAGATAATATAAATGGGATAATTATAAGTAATAAAGTTAAATCACGAATAATAGTTAAAATAATAATATAACTCATCTCAATAATTATAATACTTATGTTGGAAGTACAAATACTAAGTCGAATGAAAGTAGAGCAAATATATCAATAATGAAATAATCTAAAGTTCTATTGGATGTAGATTAATAAACTCTTGCATCTTTAAAAAAATTATTTGAATTTTATGCTTAAAGTGGAGAGCCAACAAATATATAATCTTTACAAAAAAGCAAATTTAATAAATTATTATTACACACAGGAATAATGAATAATATTATACCATAAATTGAAGCTGATATGATTTATTCAAAGCTTTGTGGGGCTCAATCCATAAAAATGTAATAAAAAAACAATTAATTAACAAATGGGAAGATGACATTTTCTCAATTTTAATAAAGTTTAGGGTTGATAGCAGATAAATGTGGTTTGGAAGTTTATAATCTCATATAATAACATTTATTACCATTAGAGAAATAGATTTCAGATGATAATAAAGAATAAATATTATAAATATTGGTTGAACTATTATAGGATGATCAAATTGTATTATTATTAAACTATTAAATTAGATTTTATTATATGAAATAATCTAACCTGTTTTTAATTGGTATTTTTAAGAATATTCTAAATAATAATAAAATTAAATCTTAAGTCTCCCAGAATTTTTAAAATTTTGTTAAGATTTTGAACTCTCAAATATTTTAATTTCACAAACTTAATTAACTTAAGTATTTTATTCAGTTGCCTCACTTAATTAAGAAGGATAAGAATATTCTGACTTAGTATACCTTGATAAATCTTAATTTGTGGAAACAATAAGCATCATTGCAATAATGATATATTAAACTATTCCAAATTATATTTAAAGAGTATTTAAATTAATTTAATTTTAGATTGTTTATCTTATAGAAAGAATATTTTAATCTCAGAATGCATCAAAGATTTATATTAAATAAAATAAGTATCAAAATTATTATATTAGATTATAAGCTAAATTCTTTAGTATAATTGATGAAATTAAATATAGATTCCTTTAAAAAGAAGTAAAATTAAATGAGGATGAAAATTATAATTTTGATGATCTTGTAAATGGTACAATATATAGATTAAAATGATGTGTTTGTATAATTAAATCAGAATAATTCATTAATTAAATCTTTCAATTCTAAAATTGTGCTCTCTTAGTGTTTTTCTTTGATAGGGAATTCAATATTAAAAGATTCTTCTCTTTACTGAGGTTCTTACACTTCATTATATATTTCCTTCAATTTAACTTTTCGATATTTTCCTGATATTATCATTCGACTCACTTTTTGTCTCTCCTTTTGTTCCTATAATGAATGACCATATTGTGAAAATGATTATTTAGGAAGATTAGTAGTACTCTAAAAGGCTGATTAAGGAGGATTTTATAGATTTCGAGAACATTGACAACAATATATATCTGTTTTTTGTGCTAATGGACTCAAAACCAAAAATATTGGTGATTAACAACATTTGCTACATGGAATCCATTCAGAATCTAAAGTTATATATGGTTGTACCTGAGAAATAGATATAGAACTTTTCAGAAAGTTCATGTTGACATATTAACAGATTTATCTCTTAAATAGTAAGTTCTTTAAACTTGTCTTAAACTATGTTAAGAACGGATAATCTCCTCCTGTCTCCAGGGGGTAATGCTTTAACTTTATTATTCATGATATTATGTAAAATTGTTCGATAGTTGGCTAAATTAGGCAGGCGAGATTACTTTTCATAAAGTATATCTTCATAAATCTCTTACTTGGCTTTGTCTCTAGGTCAATATTATTAGCTTATTCAGAAAAGAGCATATTAGGTTATCGTTGACTTTGTGATGTTGCTGCTCTTGGAACATGTCGAATAGACTATTTAGCTATTTATTTATAATAACTTATGCTGTTTATGGTTTCTTTACAGGTTAAGTTTAAGATGTTTATGGACGCACTTAAAAGTTGGAGTTATAACTTTAAACTGGATTAAAAGGATAATTCTAAAATACAATTCCTTTTTTTAATTTTCCAACAGATATTGAATTCTAATGTATTACTCTCAAACTATCATGATGAGAACGATAATAATTATAATTCATATTAAATTTATTATTACATAAATTTTATTTCATTTTAGATAATATTTTTATTTTAAGTTTGATTCAATTGAATAATTAAAATCTAATAGAAAGAGTAAGAAAACCTGGATTTATATTTGTTTAAAGTATCAACTATAATTAAATTTAAATTTTATTAAAAATTTTATGCAAGAGGAGAAATTAAATGACATTCCGGTGTCCCAGAATACCGCTGATAAATTGAAGAAGCAAGCACTAGAATACAAGAGGCTTCAAGAAACATTTTCTAAGAGATATTCATCAGATGCCAACACTTAGTTTTATGTTTTAAGCACAAAGTAATTTAAATGGAAAATTTAAGATGGCTTAATTAATGGAAGCAATAAGTCTCCTATGATGAGATCGTGGCTAACAAAGCACCAAATAAAAACTTTGGAAGAATAATACTCGAAAGAATTAACGATGATTTAGAGGATAATGTGTCGAAATGTTTTAAATACTATCCAATCAGTACTCATCCATGGAATACATACATGAAATAAGAATTATAAGAGAATGCAGACTATGTGGTTATTGATAAAGATATTTGGGAATTTTTTACATCTTACTATTCAGGAATTCCAATAACAAGAACATCAAATGGTAATGGAAAAGATAAACAAGTGGCCATAAACTTATTAAGAGTATTTAAATATATTCATTATTAGTTTAAAAGTGTCTTGCTTTACCCATCAATAATAAAATAAATATCCTTTGACAGAATGTCTAGATAAACATTCGACAGTGAAGTTATGTAAGTAGATAGAAACATGAAATTCAAAGATTATTATGGATTGATATAAAGAACAGTACATACTTTTTCAGGGAATTTTGCAAAAGATAATAATGTCAGAATTTGGAGATATGTCACAGATTAAAAAGATCCATATAAAGCTTTGTTTAATGATATTTATAAATAAGTAAGCGATTTAGAAAGTTAAGATGAAATGTGCTTTGATTTTAATGGAGAGTTTCTTACTCATTAATAATATGAAACAGTTGAAGATATTGGTGTTATTGATACTAATCTAATTATATTTGAAGTAATTTATGCCATCTATTTTATCAGTTCAAAGATGATTTTAAACCATGGTGTATTAGAAATTAAGCTGTTTAAGTAGAAGGAAAATGTGAATATTGTCATGCTTTCAAAGTTCTTTCTTTTACATGTGTTTGTAGAAAAGTTGCTTATTGTAAAGAAGAATGCAAATAAAATGATTATAATTATCATAGTTCTAGATGTGAAAAACATGGTTCAGATGATGAATCAGTAAAATCTCTTACTCTTTCAAATACATCAGTTAAGGGGATTGTAGGTTTAAGTAATTTAGGAAATACATGTTTTATGAATAGTGGAACCTAATGTATTTCTAATTCATATCCTTTGGTTGAATATTTCCTAAAGAATTTATATTTTGATGAAATTAATATGGATAATCCTTTAGGTACACAAGGACAATTAGTAAAGAAAGTTGGATCACTTATTAAAAAAATGTGGTGTGGAGATAAACAAACAATAACACCTACAAATTATAAAAAGGCAGTTGGTTAATTTTAACCAATGTTTAAAGGTTTTCATTAACATGATTCATCTGAATTAATAACATTTGTTTTGGATGGAATTCATGAAGATTTAAATAGAGTCAAGAAGAAACCCTATGTTGAAACTAAGGAATATGATGGTCGATCTGATTTTGTTGTTGCAAAGGAAAGTTGGTTAAATCATCTTGCTAGAAATTAATCTATAATTGTTGATCTTATGCATGGATAATATAAATCAACTTTAAAATGTCCAACCTGTTAACAATTTTCAATTACATTTGATCCATATTTAATGGTATAATTAGGTATTCCAAGTTAAAAGAAAAGAACTATTTAATTTAAATTTTATAGAGATCTATTTTAATATACTTCAATGACAATTCCATTTGATAAAAATAAAAACATTCCTTTAAAAGAATATTTGAAAATTTTAGGTGATGAACTTAAAGTAGATCATAAATACTTATATGGTTACATAGCTAATATGTATACATCTTTTGATTTTGTGGATGAAAATAAAAGTATTGTAGATGTTAGAAAGAGTGCAAAAAGATCATAGCTTTGTTTTAGATTATTATCTGAACTAGAAATTTAAATGAATAAAAAATTCCCTATTTAATTTTCTAATAAATACTTTGAATAATAATATAAAAAGTCATTTATGTAATCTGGTGTGATTATAGTTGATGGTTAGATGACATTAAAATAAATTCATTTATAAATATTTGATCATCTCAAATTATTTTTTTCAGATATTGGAAAATTAGATTATGAGAAATAAGTTTTAAATTAAGTATTTATAAGATTATATAATTTAGTATTATTCCTTAGTTTACAAAACAAATTAAAATTATTGGAATCCATGTGCTTTTTGTAATTCAAAGAATTGTAATGATTGTGATGTTAAATTTGATGATGAAACAGTTGAAGAAGTAAAAAATAGAGCCTTAAAAATTGATTATCAATGTAATTTTGAAATTATCATCCTTTGGAAATAAAGTCCATTTAAATCAATTAAATTACCAGATATATTTGATCATTATTTCAAAGCTAATAAAATAGAAGGTATTTTATATATTCTAAAATTTATTTAGTTTAAGAAGGTTAATAACGAAATTAGATGTCAAATTCAATGAACTCCAATTATTCCTAAGGCAGTGTTTCTTTATATGATTGTTTATAATATTCATAGATGCCTGAATAACTTAATGCAGAAAATACATGGTATTGTAAAGTGTGTAAAGAACATGTTTAAGCATTTAAAAGCATGCAAATATATAAGGTTTAATAGTTTTAGATATTTTTAGGCTCCTTAAATATTAATTTTCACTTTGAAAAGGTTCAAAGCTTCAAATAGATTATTTAAATAAAAACTTGAAACTTTAGTTGATTTTCCTATAAATAATCTTGATATGACAGATTACATTATTAATTCAAGAACACCTTTTGATTATCATAAAGAAAACGAAACTAATAATGGAGAAAATAATAAACAAAAAGTCATTTATGATTTATATGCTGTATCTAATCATTTTGGAGGCTTAGGAGGTGGCCATTACACTGCATTGGCAAAGAATAAAGTAATATTAATATATAAATTAGTTCACCAATAAATGGTACAATTTTGATGATTCAATGTCTAGTGAAATCAATGAAACATCAATTGTTTCAAAATCTGCTTATGTGTTATGCTATCAATTGAGAACAGATGATTCAAATAATTGTTAAGAAAAATCAATGTAATCTATGAAAGAATGAGGAGTAGATTTAAAAAGTATAATATCAATTTTTTCACAATCAAATCTATAGATGTCATTTCTTTAGTAAATTTCTTCTTTAGTTAAGGTAAATTTATTGTTTTGAAGAGACAAATTCATTATAATATTTTTGTTAATTTAATAATATCTTGTTTTATTTACTATAAACATATAAGATCAATATTATATTTTATTATAATTTTAATTATTTATTCATCTATGTTTTTGTTATACAATAATGTTTATATCATTCTTCATCTCATATAAAAATTATTCATTTTTTAATAATATCATATCCTATTTTTAAGTGATTTCTACAATAAATGAGATATATTAAAGGAAGTTTTTGTTAATTATTTAAATTTTAATGAAATAAAAATGAAATGATTAATAATAATATTAAAGATTTAGAAAATGATTATTACATATTAGTATTCTTAGATATTAAGATATTAAATTTGAATAATGATTTTATTAAAATTAAATAGTCTTATAAAAAGGAATAATGGGAAAATAAAATTCAGTAATTTTAATTCAAGGAAATCTGTATTCAATATTAAAATCAAAAATATTAATTATTAATTGATTTTATGTAAAAATATAAATCGATAAAAACTTGGGAGAGATTAAACAAAATAAAAACACCAGTGCCTAAATATGAGTATGACAATTTTAAAGAGATTGATGAAAAGTTTAAATAATTTGAAGAGTAACAAGGAGATCCAGAATTCAGTAATGCAACAACTGCCTTTGGAACAATCCTTATTTAGACAGCCGTTTAAGGATTACATATGTCTAATGCATTTCAAAGTTAAGGATAACCATTAAATAGACTGGGTCAAAGGTTTTAATTCATATAATTTTAATTAGCATTTTGAAGGCGTTTGATATCAATCCTACCCAATTAAATTAGCTAAAGACATCTTAAGAAAGACAGTAATTTTTACTTAATAAGCAAGTGAATACATTAAGGTTTAAATGAATAGTACCATTGATACATTGTTAAAAAACTGGTCTGATAAGATTATTTTGAAAGAATAAAAGTACAAAGAGACTGACCAATAGATGAAAAAGGAGAAGATTAATAATTAAACAAAAAAGCACTTTAAATGGTTATAATTGAAAACTAAATATGAACAATTAAAAAATAAATTAAGATAAATTGTAGTAGACAAATTAAATGATTATGAGAATTAGTAATTGGCTGCCAAAACTTAAAATAAGCATTTAATGCTTAAAAATGTTTAAGTGATTACAACACGTCATATATTTGAGAATATGGAAAAGTAAGGTCATTCAAATGAATTTCATTTTTTAAAGTCATTAGGATAAGATAGATTAAAACATATAAAAGAAAGATAAAATAGATAGATGACATAATAATTTGACAATATAAATGATGATGAATAGAAATAATATCAAGTTGTTTGGAATAAATAATAGGAGAAAATATTTACTAAGTAAAGAAGTTAAACTAAACAATTATTTACGTAATTAAATAGTTCCTAATATATTTTAGTAATGAGATAGCTTGTTCTAATTGGAATGATTTAGGATTTTTGCCTATTTTATAATAGATGACATTAAATGAGAAAAAAAAATAATAAAGAGAACATATTCTTAATAAATATACAGATGGAGAATTTCTGACAGCATAAGAATTATAATTCTTAGCTAATACTAGTGAATTGCTTAATGCTTGTTTGGATAAAGAGTTCTTTTAGAGAGCAGCTAATTAGGTAAGTCCAGATTTATTATTCAATATGGAATTATCATTGGCTGAATAGATTTTGAAAGATTATGGAGAAATGAAATCTGCAACAATAAATGGCAGATTATAATATATTAGAATAAAAATAGAAAAAACTAAATAAAAATTAGCAAAAAGAGAAATAAAATTATAAAAATAATCTATTGATGCATATAATATGGAGTTAAATAGAAAATATATAAAAGTGTGTAATACTGTAGTAAAACATATGGAAAGAACTGGAAAATTTATTGAGAAAGTTCCTAGTGAAATTCCTGGTGCTACTTAATTAAAAGAATATTTAATGGGTAAGATTACAGAAAGATAATTTATTACAAAATTATATGACTATGTATTTGAAAAAGAGAGAAAGAGATAATTTATTGATCTTAATGATGAAGATAATTTATTTTAAAATTATCCATCTAAATAATAAATAACAAGTTCAAAATAAATTCAACCTTAAAGTCCTAGATTGAAAAATGAGAAAAATAAAAGATAAGAATATTTAAAATAAATGTCTAGACCTAAAAGTACAATTGGTATATAATTCACTTAAAATATCAAAAGACATGATTTTCATCCATCAACAAAATTATTAATTGATAAAAAACTTGAATGTGAAGATAATGAATTAGCTTATATTAATCCAATATATGCATAATATAATAAATCAGAATAAGAAAAATTTAAATTAGGTTTAAAGAGTCATCCTGCTTTGAGAAAAAGAAAAAACTTTTTAAAATTCTATTCTGGTGGACCTCCTAATCAACCTGAATTAGAACATTGGAAAAGTCCAAATTATTAACCTACATAAAGAG
Organism: Paramecium biaurelia; assembly: GCA_000733385.1. Lineage (NCBI taxonomy): Eukaryota > Ciliophora > Oligohymenophorea > Peniculida > Parameciidae > Paramecium > Paramecium biaurelia. The sequence continues at coordinate 100,534 of JPFL01000073.1, forward strand.
AAATAAGAGCAGCAATAATGATATAAAGAAAATTAAGATCATTATTTAGAGAAAAGAAACTAAGATAAAAATTAGAGGAAAGAAGAAAATAGATCTATTATTTATTTAAAGATAATTGTGAAAATATGATTCATTAAATTGAATTAGGATAAGATTAATCAGTCTCTTATTTTTATTTAAATAAATAACTTGAAAGATGTAAAACTATAGCTAAAGATTAAATAAATTTTAGTAGTATAAAAACTGAAGAAAATACACGTAAAAATACAGAAAAGAAAAGTTTTCTATTAAGTACAGGAGCTTCTACTCCTACTACAAAAGGTATTTAAAGTTTAAGAATTCCTGCTTAATCAAATAAAATTAAAGTAGATTTTTTATTTTAAGCTGTCTAAAAAAATAGAATTATGATGATAAAATAATCTCATTTTGTGTATTCTGCAAATGATGTAAACTCATAAAACTATGATGGTATAACACCTCTTCATGTTGCTGTCGTAAAGGGTAATTGGGATTTTGTAGAATGGTAATTTATATAAGTATAACAATTTAGGTTACTATAGAATGGTGCAGATCCCTACATTATGGATTAATCCAGTATTACTCCTATTGATATGGCAAGACATTTAAAATAAACTAAAGTATAATATTTATAATTTATAATATATTAGATAATTAGACTATTTGAGTAATACAAAAAATATTGATAAGATTTTGATGAATAAAATTATAAATCATATATGCTTTAGCCATATGTCTTCAATCAGCATTCTTTTTCATCTTTCTATTTTATTTTAAAAGTTTACAAAAATTTCTATTCTTTATCTGAATGACTCATATTTACTCCAATTTAATTTAGTGATGATTTTCAAAATAAACATGATTGTTCGATAGTTTGCATTTAATTTATAGAATAAATAAAAATATGGTGATTAAAATATGCATAACTTTACAATTTTTTAGACTAATAATTTCACTGTAACCAATAATTGTCATAATCAGGTAAAATGCTATATTAGGTATATTATTTATATATTTTTTATCTCTAGCTTATTAAAGCAATAATAAGTTTTCTTCTTTCTAAAAAATTGATAAGCTGTGTTTGGATATTTATAAATAGATTAAATAGTATTTGTGAATATAAATTTAATAATGAAATTATTTTCTCCTTCTACAATGAGGATGCTTATTCCTAGATTTAGTCGTAGTTTCTTGCAGAAAGAGATTATCAAAGATCCATTAACTGTTTCCCCTAAATCTGTTGATGCACCTAAAATTTATAGAACTAAAACTGGTTAAATATCTATGGGATTGTATGAAGTATATATAATGTTCACAAGTATAGAAAATGCTTTAAGAAGCAAAAGAAAAATCTTTAGCTATTCCTTCTCCAGATGCAGATATTCCTTACAACTTTGAGGGTATAGACTAAATTCCAGAAACAAAGGATTCTTTTCTTTTTTAGCAAATTCTGAATGAGAATGAAATTAGGGAAAAAACTCTATAAACTCATTTAATTAAGATGTATTAAGCATTTTTGATGTCTTTGGAAGTAGCAGATGAAACTTATTTAAATGAATATTGTGAAAGAGGATTTGGTGAAAAGACATTAGAAGCTTTAGAAAAATTAAAAATGAGAGGAGAAAGAGTAGTTGCTTTTGAAGATTTTTCAGTCACATCAGGACAACCATTTCCTTATCAAGGATTTTTTGTTGATCAAGTAATGGTCAGAGGTTTATCTACAAATAGGTCAGAAAATCTCCCTAAATCTTAATATCATTACTATAATGATTTAGACAAACTAGGTTGTGTTGTATTTACACCATTACATTTATAAGATCCAAATAACTTTAAGACAAAAGAATAAGGAGATAAACTATATGATGACTATAAAAAAGTGTTAGTTCGATGTTTGTTAAGAATATAATCTCCAATGAGATTAAAGCTTATCAAACCAAATGGCTAAGAGTTATTAGAATCAAATGACAATTATTCTTATAATCATCTTGTTTTATTTGAATCAGAATGTGAAATGCCACCTAAAAAAAAGCAAAGAAAGGATTCATATAGAAGAGTTTCTAAGTTTTAATTAGAAACTTATATGGAATGGATGAGAAATTGTGTCCCTTAGGTTTGGAAAATAGCTGATGTTGATAATTGGATGAAATGTAATCCTTTGATAAAAGAATCTCATAAAGACTTTTAAGATGAAGTTTTCTAAGGGTCAAAATATGATGAAAATGTAATTGATATAAGAAGAATTTGATCAATTTAAAACCAAAATTATCATATAATTTATCATCTACTTCTCTCAAATAATCCTTTTCCTTTACCTTTCTTGATTCTTTTTCTTTAATGAGGTTTGGCTGTTACGTTATCCTATTAAATCTCAATGAGATAAATATACTTTAGTTTTTGATTTTGTAATTGCCACATAAAAACGTTTCATTCTCTCTTTCTCATATAATGTTTCAGTTAACTTATTTATCTTTTAAGTTAATTCAGAACTTGGAGCAGATTATTATGCTTCACATTGTAATTTATCTTCAATTTAATCAAAGCTCTTTTTTCTTGCTTCTTTTAAAAAGAATTTGTGTGTAGGTTACTCAAATTATACCATAGCTAAGTCTTACTTGAGTTTCTCTGTTAACTATAATTAATTTAAATAATTTTTTTTTACTTTTTCTTTTTGTTAAATAGAAGCTTTAAGTAAATTTTAATTTTGAGTTTTAATTTATTTAAGGATTTCTTATTCATCACCACTACTCTCATTTTAATCTTCGTACACTACACCATCCTTAACTTTACTCTTGAGCATTCTAAAATTAAATTCATCTTTATTTCTTAAAGCAGCCTTCAATTACAATTTTTGTAATTATTCTTTCTTTCTTTAATAATTGATAGCTCTCTTTTTATAATCACCATGCTTTTCTAATATACCAAGAAATTATCGAGCTGTCTATTTAATTCATAAGATTTTCAATTACAGGTTATGCTCTTTCTCTATATTTCCTTTATGGTTTAGCATTTGTAAAATTAGACATTAATTAATTTTATAATGGAAATTAAATGTGAATATAATTTATAGCAATTGTTCAACAATGGAAATTTAGGTACTGGACTCAAAGTAATACTATTTTTTGCAGACAATATAAATGATCATGCATTAGATATCATAAAATAATGTTGCATTAATATACTTAAAACATAACACAAATAAATTGTTTTTGATATATTTTACATACTCTATGGTCTTTTTATAAAGGAGAATTTTACAGGACCATCATATCATTATTAAAATGCTGATAGAAAATTGCATATAGAAAATTTATTAACAAAATAAGTTATTCCAAAATGTTAAACTAATCAAATAAGTAAAGAATAATTGGAAGATCTTGGATTAATAGAATTATTACCACTTATTAATTAGATTAGTAGAGTTTCAGAATATGAAATCTATTACTCATAAACAAATTAAGAATGTAAAATATAGAGACTATTTAATAGATATCTTAAATAAATTGTAATGTTGTGGTGAATTATTTAAGAGAGTGATTTAACTTAAACATCTATTTTTAGTTTGTAAATAGATTCTTTAATTATTACATAATACAAATCCAATTTATTAATTATGGTGGGCTAGACTTAATTTTATGCATAATTAATTCCTAGACGACCCTGTTTAAGAATTAAAGGATGAAATTTTAAATTCATTTTAAGAGTTTCTAGATAATTATCCTGTAAGTTCTAATGAACAAGCAAAATTATATACAGAACTTTCTTATATTTATAATTATTATTACAAATATTAAGAAGCAGAAGTTTGTTTGTTAAAAGCATAAGTAAAAGAATATAATTATAAAATTATAGTAATTACTAAAAGTTAGATTTGAATTAACAGGTAAATTAGGAAAGAAAACTAAATTTTAAGAAGAGAAACTTCCTCAATTAGTTGCTTAAATTATAGATTAGGAAAGTGTTGAAAAAGAAAGTAATTAAAAATCTTATAATTTAATTTAGTTAGGGAATTGCCAAAAGTATAAGAGGTACTTTAATAATATGCTCCATAAGAAGTAAATTTAGAAGAGGAATCCATTTTATTTGATAAACCAGTTGTTGATGGAGAAGTTAAATAGGATTCATTGTCATTAGAAGAACAAATAGTTATATTGGGATTAATACATCATTATAGAAAGACATTACCAAATGATGAAATACTTTAATAATAAGTTTAAGCTTATTTAAATTTAATGCTTGATAAATCTAATAGTTGGGTTGTATATTCAAAGGGTTTAATGTTAAGATCTTTAAATGAGTTTAATCATTTAAAGAGAATGGAAAGAGCCTTGATTCAAATGTAGACTCTTGTTGATTAATTTAATGAAATTTAACCAGATTCTGATTTAAGAGCATTAAATTTATTTTATTCAAATTATCCTGATTATTATAATTTAAGTGGGATTTTAGCTGAATAATGGATGAAAGTTGGAATGATGACTAGTGGTTATGAGATATTTGCTAGATTAGAAATGTGGGAGGAATGTATAGAATGTATTATAGGCACTGGTGATACATAAAGAGCACTTAAAGAAATTGAATAATTAACAGCAAAAGGATTTGGGACAGTTAAAATGAAATGTATCACAGGAGAAATTAAATAAGATCCTAAGATTTTAAAAGAAGCTTGGAAGGATTCCAAAAAACGATTTGCTAGAACATAAAGATCTTTAGGAGAATACTATTTCTTTAAAGAAAAAAATTATGAAAAATCAATTAAATCTTATAGAAAAGCTGTTAAAATTAATTCATATCATTAAAAATCATGGTATATTATGGGATGTGCTTATATGAGATTGAATAAATTGGAAGATGCAATTAAATCATTAGGTGAAGCTGTAAGAATAAATGAACATGATGGTGAAATTTGGGGAAATATATCATCTTGTTTGGTTGCTTTGAAAAAATTTAATGAAGCATAATCTGCATTAGAATAAGGAGTTAAATATGCTAGTACAGATTGGAGACTTTGGAGTAATTTAATGGCTATTTCTTTAAGAAATAAAAAATTTGTTAGATTTTATTCTTGCATTGAAAAACTTGTATAATTAGATCATAGAGAATTAATAGATGAATAAATTATCTAAAAAATAACTTAAACATTTGCTTATTAAACAGATTAATTAAATTAAGAGAACATAATTTAATCAAATATTAATAAAAAAAGAATTCTAAAATTATATGAATATTTGGCCAAAGAAATTGGATAAAAATACTATATCTGGGAAGGTCTAGCAAAATACACTGAATTACTTATGATTTATGATTAAAGAACAGCAGAATTAGAAAAAAAATAAATTTTAGATTTACAACCTTACTATAATGATATAGTTCAATACAGATTAAAAAGTTGTTAAATGCTTTAAATTCTAAATTGGGAACGAGATTTGTAATTTATATAATTTATTATTATTTTAGATAAATTTGTTAAAATTTAGTCAAATAATTGACTTCCTTAAATTAAGATGTCTAATTAATAAAAGATGAAGAGACTATTAAGAATGTTACACTGTATATATCCTAACAAAAGAGTAGATTAGAAACTATTTTAGAGAAAAAAATAAACTTTTGAATTAAATTTTTAAGATATATTCAATAATTTATTTAACATAAATAACTTCATTAATCATTCAAATTTTAAAACATAATAACTCTATTTATATAATTTAAGTATTTGCGATTTTCTTCGTTTGAACAGAATATATTAATTTCCTATTTTATAATTATAAATAAAATACTAATTAATTAAAATTACTTAAAAGCTATTTCATTTTTTCGCTGAATTACAAATAGAATTTCAGTATTTCTTTTTCTCCCATCCTGAGAATTAAACAATTTCTTTAATTTGTTGTCAGTTCACAAATTTATAGGATTTCTTAGTCTTGCTAAATAATATATGTTAATGATTATTACTTCAAATGTTGTTGGGTATTAATTTAGAGTTTTTTTACATATTCTGCCAATCATTTTCCACATATCTAATTCATTGTATATTCCTATAGGCTATGTTTTAGTAGGTTTAAAATTTTAAGAGTCTCTTTAATTTAATAATAATTTAAGTTAAGTTTCATCTCGAATCACTAAAAATCTAATGTAACTCATGAATTCCATAACTGCTGTTTCTAGGAATGTATATATAGAGAATTACCACTAGTATCTATTACCAATCTAAAGGTTTTAGGCCATTATAATGATTCTTTAATAGCTTCTTCTTTTAACTTTAATAATGGATCATTTTAATCTACTTCAACAGTAATATTGATTTCATTTGCATCATTGTCTTCAACTACAAAACCATAATTTAATAAAAATCTTGAATTGCATTTCCTTCCATAACTATCAAATATAATTTGTCCTCTTTTTATTTTTTCATCTGTTTCTATAATAAATCCTTATTTTTCATTGGAATACCACCAAGAGGTTAATTTTGGTCTTTTATGATTAAGCATATCTGCTAATGGTACAAAAGCATCTGTTTTGACACCATTTATGTTTATACCAAATATTCTGCTACTGGCTGTCATTCTTGCCCAACAAAATTCATGGAATAAATATTAAGTGAATTCAGGTACAGCAGTACATATATCATTGTAATCTTTTTTAAGATCTGACAGTTTATCTTTGATTTATTCTAATTTATATTCAATATAAAAATACTTAAAAAGGGAGAACCTTTAAGCCACTCTAAATCATTACTATTAAAGAATATAGGAAATGATGGATAAGATGATGGTAATATATCTATGTAAGGTTTCCAAAAAGAATTTGGTCTCAATTTCTCTTGTAATAAAAAGGTGGAAAGAAATGAATGTTTTGGTGATAGTAAATCTAGTCTGAATTATATCATTTTTTTAGCCACAGATGTTTCTTTAGCCATTTCTAAAGTTATCATATGAGATTTTGGAATGAAGAGAATCATTTCTTAGGCATTTATAGTTTATTTTGCATTTACACCGCGATAATCCTCTGAGTAACATTCAATTTTTATTTTTGGAAATATTGCTCTTCCTATTTTAAGCCAATCTAATAGTCTCTTCTAACGTTCTATTTCTTCTTAATCTAATAAAGTCTTGATGTGATATCAGTTTTACTTTGTGAGATTGTGAATAATATTAATTGAGTAATATTTCACTTTCTGGAGTGTGATTATTTATACTCTATAAACATTCAATTGCTTCCTAAGAATATATTTGGAAGTATACTTTAAGATAACCCAATTCATATAATACTTATGCTTTATTAGAGGTAGCTTTAACATAACTTGGATTTAATTGCAAAGCTTTATTACAATCTTACAAAGCTAATTCTAGTTCATCTATCTCTAAATAAGCTTGAGAACGATTACAATAGAAAATAGGGTTTTCTTCCAGCTCTAAAATTATTTATATAATCTGTATACATAGAGCTTTTGAGTATAACATAATTGCTTTAGTATATTATCCTTTAAGGAATGCAGTATTTCCATCTTCCTTGAATATAATTGATTAAAAAATTACCTTGAGTTGATTTGAATTTTACTCTGATCTTCTACTTTTGGGGGGCATTTAAAATATATTAAAATTTCTATAATATTAAATTCTCAATGTTTAAAATCAATTTTATTCCTAATTAATTCTAATCCAATTATTTTAGAGGTAATTATATAAAAAAATTAATATTATTTTTATGAATATGTGATGTTGTCTGAATTTATTTATTCCATTAAAAGATTTTATTAATATGTTAATGTAAATGTAAATATAAATATAAAACACTTATGAATACACAGTTTAATATCCAATATATATATAAATATAAATCTAATTTTAAATATTTTAACTAATAACATTATGTATAAAACATAAAAGTATCTCTTTTTACATTATTATTTATAAGAATTTATAATAATTATATAGTTAGCTGTCCTTAATTCTAAATAAATAATTGTATAAATTTATTATTTTATTTAATACACTAATTATTAATGGCATCGAATAAAAAAGATCAAATAAAAGTAGAAGGAATTCATGGCAGATATGGGCGATTTAGAGATAATAGAAATCAAAATGATAAGGATAAGGTAAATTGTTATTAAGAATTTAGCATTAAGTTCCTTTTTTAGTAAGAACACATTGGAAAAATGGATAAATTACTTTAGAAGACTTTAATAAAAATTCAACCTAAGAAATATTACTTTATCTATTGTAATAATTATTACTATAAGTAATTAATAGTTTGAGTTCAAAATTAAGAGATATTGTGGATCAATTAAAATATCAATTAGATGGAGTTTACAGAAGAGATATAATATTTAGAGTGAGCAATGTCTATTTGGATTAACATGGTGTGCAAAAGAAAAAGGATTTAGGATAAGTACATTCTGTAAAGTCTGGAAAGGATGATGATTCAGATCTAAAAGAACATGGTTTTAAGATTGGAGATATTTTAATGGTTGAAATTGAAACAAAGAGTTAAAATAAGCAGCCTATTTCTTAAATAGCTAAAGAATGATAAATTTTATATAATAAATTAATTTAACAGAGTACAACTATGGAATTCAATTAAAATAGAAAATACTACAAAATTGGCAATAGAAAAACATAATAGGAATGCAATTATGAAATTGTAACCAGAGTTTGTTCTTAAGAAGAAGATTTGACTGATTTAGGTAGCCAACTTTAGAAGAAAATGTGCTTAAATGAAGATGAGTCTCATTTAATAGAAGAAATTTTATATACTGACCCTTGCGAACCAGAAATTAATTTTGATGAAAAAGTCTTAATTCATCAAGAAGTCACTTTTAACCCTCAATAGTATTTAAACAATGATCAATCGATTATAGGATGATATTTTAATATAACAATATATTTAATTAAAATGAATGATTTTATTTAACGAATAGAGAGAGAAATCATTAAATTTAATGACATCTAATCTGTTCTAATGAGGTTGGTATAGTCTAAATTCATGATCTAAATAAAGTCTCTCTTTGAATCAATCTTTTAAACTGAACGATCACATATTATGACTATACTAAATAAATAGCATAAAGACAAAATAGTAGATTCTTATGTACTAAATTTAAATATACTCAAATAAAATCTGAAAGTCATTACAAATGTAGTTATAGATGAGATTTATTCAGATTTTAAATCATAAGTTACTGATTTAAAATATTCTTCTGTAGGAATAACTAACAATAATAATAATACACAATTAATTACTATAATTGAATAATCAGATGAAAAAGATTAAAAGTCAATGAGTCAGAGATGTTATACTGAGACTAATATCAAAAAATAATTTTAGCATATGCCATTAAGTAAATTAACACTAAAAGGTTTATTGAAAAAGTGATTTATATTTTTTCATAATAATATATAAAATGAATGAAACTTTTGAATAATGTCTATCCGTACAATCAGGTAGAAATAAACGTTAACGAAGTCCACTATAAGTCAAATTTGTTACTTAACATAGTTTTTAAGTAAACAAATAATCTCATTCAGAAAATGAATAGTAACGATTACTATTGGACTATTCAAGATAAGGATTAACAATATTTAATGTAAATTATGTTTTATCATAAAAGGATATAATGATATGGAATGGTCTTTTATATCTAATGTTAAATGAAAACAAAATTAAAGAATTTGACACAAATATTTTAAAAAAGACTCCATTATTATAGAATTTATCATTAGAAGATAATTAATTACAATAATTTGGACCTATCAAATATAATGATGTTCCTAAATTATCAACTCTAAATATTGCTAGGAACTTATTGAAATCTATTGATCCTTCTTTATGCAAAATTCGTCTAAAGAAACTGTATATATAATAAAATTACTTTACTAATATAACTAAGCAAATTCTAGAATTAAGTGATACTTTAGAAGTATTAGGCTTAGGTTGGGGTATATTTTGTCAATCTTAATTTGATTTTCTATTAGAAGATTAGAAATTGAAAGTATTTTTTACCTTGATGGAAGCAATGTCTGATGAATTAACATTTGAATTATACTTAATGAACTATAAATAAATCAGCAATGCAGTTATTGTTAGTTAAGGAGACATTCTAAATGATAGCATAAGTACAAAAAACCTTACCTCTCAATAGATTCTCAAAACGAACAACTCCTAACCCAAATCAAGGAGTAGCTGAATTACCATTCACTTGAGATTGAGACTTCATTAAATTACATGAATGACTATAAATAAGTATCTTTATAGATTATACATTATAGAATCTTATGCATTTAGCAGTGATCTATGATGAAATTGGGATTTTAGATTATCTATTAAATCATCATTTAGATTTGGCTAATTAAATAGATCTTAAAGGACATACACCATTAAGTTTGGCAATTGAGAAAAAGTATTATCGTTTGGTTACTTTGATATTGAAATTCAATATTAATGTAAATTTAGGAGGTGGATTGTAATCTTCAAATTTACACATAGTAGCTCAATAATGTTAAGTGGGATTATTATAAGATTTAATAAATTTAGGTGCAAATCCTGAATAATATGATATTTTTAAGGAAACACCATTACATATAGTTAGTTCTTTTAGTGATCATAAGAGAGTAAAATAATTTTATTAAGTTATATTGTAATAGCCATTTGATGTTAATCATTATAATTTAAAAGGATAAACTTGTTTGGAGATTTTGATAGAAAAAAACAATGTTATTACATTATAATTTTGTAATGAATGGAATATTGCATAAATGAGATAATTAAGTGATAAAAATTTATTTAATTTTTGCAGTATAAATCCTCATACAAAATTATCTTTATTGGATAAATCAATATTAACCAAAAATTTGATGATCTAATAGTTTTTAATTGATTTTTAACTAGTTCCTATAACTTATCAAACATTGATGTTATGTTTCTTACCAAAAATTTGTAACGTTTTCTTATATAAAATATTAAAGAAATAATAATTGATTTAAATTAGAAATTAGGTTATCTTTTAAGAAAATAATTTGAATGAAGACACTGATTCAATGGGAAATGTTTCTTCTCCAATAGAAGCAATTGAAAAACTGAATTTAAGTAATGAAAATAGTTCCTTTGATGATGATTAGATGAGTAATATTAGTGATAATGCACCTGGCTAAGTATCAGAAAATTTAAAGTAATTAAATAGTTGGACTCCTAAATTTTAAAGTATAAGAAATGGGAATCTTAATTTTAAAAAATCATTTTATGATATCTTATCAAATCTAAATGAATGTATACCAGATGATGAGATATCATTAATGCATTTAAATAAAGATATTATAAATAATGGAAGTAAATTAGTTACTAAAAAGAATATGGATGAAATATATACTTCAAGATTAGAATAGAAATTAAGTAGAGGGAATAAGTAGAATTTGAAATAACATAACTATTCTCCAAACAATATTAGAATGATAGAGAATAGAAATTCAATATTTAAGTATGATAACTATCACTAAAAAAGATAGTTAGCTATTTTGTAAAAGTAAATGCGCTAAATCATTGTCAGTCTCCAAAATCATTTGAGAGAGTCCAATCAATAAAATGAAGAAGTAATTGGTTAGTATTGTAGAACTCAATTTCTAATCTTAGACTAGTTCTTGAATTCTAAAATAGGAAAAGAATTAATAACAATAGATAAACCTCTTTAAACAGAGATAAGAACATTAAGAACTCTAATTGAATAAGATAGATACAAACCAAAATCTGTCAATCAAGTACTTGAATTGTTTGATTTATTGAAATGATTATTATATCAATAAAATGAAAAGGTAAATTAATTCAGCTCTTAAATCTCGTCAATCACCATAATCTATAACTAGATTAAAGAGTGCAGTATAATTCAAATTTTAAAGTGAAACTCCTCAATGCAGAACATCTATTGCTCCAATGGATCGAATATAAACTGGTACAACTATGCATACATAATATAAAACCAACTTTTCAACAAGAGAAGATGAAGTACTTAAGACTTAAGTTTCAGAAACTAATTTGAGTAAAATAACTAATCTAAGGATCAGAATTGATCCTAAATGTGAAACAGATGTTAAGATGCAAAATTATTTTTATTAAAGTATTAAAACACAAAGCAATAATAATATGTATATAAATAATTTATTTATAGCATTTCTAAGAGTTAACAAAAGTTAGTAGTAACTTCTGATAATTTATAAACTATGGAAGTTAAAAGAAAAATGAAATATGATCCTGCTATTAGATATTAAGTGTTTATGCTTAAAATTAAAGCTATTAAGAATCCATTACTCTAAAAGTTCCTTAGATTCTTATTGAGTAAAGAAAAATAATTTATTGATTTGATTAAATTCAAATAAAACTAATAAACTATAGATTTAGTACAAGATTTTATTGAAATGGCAATTGGAACTTAAATTAGCTTGGTTGTTGTAGAGGTTTTATTGTTCTGTTCTTAGGCTTTAGAGAATTGTGGTTTAATTGAATTGTCAATTCATTTATACAATTAAACTAGGTTATTATGTAATCATTCAAAATAACAATATGATATTCAAAAAATGAAAGCTTTTATTGGTTTATCAAATTGTGCAGTTACTTATGAATCTTATGAAATTGCAGTTAAATTTTTAAAGAAATGTATATAATATGCTTGGTTAAATAATAACTTAGAAATTGAGAATTTGGTATATTAAAAAATGGGTATTTGTTATTATTATATGGGAAATATAGAAAAAGTATTTATAATTATTAATTTATATAGGCATCTTTTTATCATGAAAGGAGTATTACTTATGATTATGAAATAGAAGATTCTCCATTAAGAAAATTAAGTTGTGATACACTGAAAATATATTTAAATAAACATTATTCAAGAAATTATGCTGAAACTGTTAATAATGCTTTGTTGAGTAAAATGAATTTTTAGATACCTATTGACATTAAATAATGTTAAGAAAACTTAATGAATCTAACTGATCTTACTTAATCACCTAGAGTCCATTTAAGTTCTGAAGGATCAAGAAAAATGTCAATTTCTAGTGAAAATTGTGAATTATCCTGTCTAAAAATAAATGGAATGAGATTACTTAAAGATATATTATCATAATAAGAATTTGATTTTTAAGTTTATACACCAAAACATTCATGTAATTATTTAAAATATATTATAGTTAGGACAGAAAGTAAATGTTTTGAATATTTAAATAATAAAAAAATTCATCCTAAAGACATTTATCATGATGCTAAATATAAAACAAATCCATTTGTTATTGATGATCTTGGGATTATTTAAAGTAAAAAATCAAATCAAGCTGAAAATATGAGTAAATACAAACTTCCATTAGAATAATAGATAGATATCAGATTATAATAAAAATTTGAATTAAATTTATAAGAAAGAATTTAACATTTTGTTGGTAGCAGTCATTAAAAAGTAGAATAGAAAAATAAAATATTGGTATATTTAAGATTTAATAATTTAGTTAACTCATAAAAACTAAGAAAATAGTAAAAAGAACAAATAGATGGATGAAATAAAGAAATTTAGTGCTGTCACTTTTCTATATTAAAATTTAATTAGTAAATTAATTGGTTGATTAATATTATAATCTCACAAAGACTTTTTACACAATATTAAGATAATCCTTTAGGTAATTCAAATCGACAATAGTTAAAATTAAAAGCCATCATTTATGGAAACAATTTCTCTTCTTTTCTTTGCATATTCATAAGCTTAATCATAAGTCCATTATTTATTTCTCATTAAAAACATTATTACAATTGTTGCGGATCTGCTCTTTCCTTAAGCACAATGAACTAAAACCTATAAACTATAGAATTAAATATATTTACTTTATTTTCTTATTTATTTAATGCTTCATTTATAAAAATATAAGCCTCATCAAAATGATCAGATATTGGTTCTTCTTCTAAATCCAAAACAGGAACCTAGAAGTACTTAATGTAATCCTTATTTTCTTATTACACATCATTAAAATAATTTGGTATTTCTTTGGCACAATTAACAATATGAGTAATTCCTAAAAGATTCAAACCTTTAAGATTGTAGGCATGATTGCTATTACCTAAGTAAAGTTAATTTTCAATTATCTCATTGGGTAAGTTGAATTCAAAGTTCTAATGGTAAAAAGGGAAACGAGAAAATAATTTTTCTTAGGATTCACAAATAATATATATTTCTCGAACAAATTCCTAACAAAGAAGTTGATTAAAAATTTTCAAATTTTCCACCAAGTTATCATGAATAATCGACTTATCTAAGTTTTTGTATTCTATTAGAATATCGTAGAAATTATCAGACTCAAAATTTAGTGATAAACCATCTGATTATGTCACTAATTATGTCAAATGAGTAGTGACGCAATTGGATTGTTTAAATGGAAGAATAAAATTATAGGCTCTTCTCTTCTTTTCTAACAGTCTATTTTGTGGTATACTTCTATATGATTAAGATAATTACATAATTTCGAGAGCTTAGTCTAATTTAGTTGCATCTTTCAATTTATTTTAATCAACTTTTATTGCTTTGTATTATTTGTTACTAAAAATATGTGTTTGGTTTACTTGTCTGGAAGAGAGAAATCATATAAAAGATAATTATTTTATTATTGGACATTATAGAAATATGAAATCGAGCACAATGTTATTTCAATCTTCTTAGGCATTTCAATTTAAATTAATTTATGGCATTTTTCAATACTCTATACCAATTTTATATTATCTGTTAATAACAAACATTCTTAATTTCTTACAATTTAATTGACACACTTTATTATTTATTTTTGGAATTAAGAATGAAATCTCTTTATTTAGTTTTTCTCACTCATGTTAACAATTAGCAATAGGTATTACTATTTCAAAATACTCCATAACATCCATTCTCACTTCCAAAAACTGAAATTACAAAAGAAGATTTCTTAAGTGCATCAATAGCTGGACCTAAAATAATCTTAGATTCATTGAATAACATTGAATTATAGAAATTTTCATTTTGTAAAAAAGAATATTTAGATATGGTCGATTTTGATAATTATAATTACAAAGTTAAACATATATGGAGTCAAAGTTCTTAATAAGAGAAGGTATAAATTCAATTAAATATATAGGAATTACTAAGACATAAAAGAAATATTTAAAGTCCACTTTGGACATAATTTTTTAATACTTGTCCTTTATGGAATGATGATAATGAAGAAAATTTTTATTACATAATTGTCTTACAATAAAATGATCTTGATTACATTAATTCGAAAGAAGGTTTAATTATAAAGTATATATATTTGAATCAATATTTATAGATAAGTAAATGTATAGGAATTAGAGTAAAATTTATAATTCTAAAAGGAAGATGAAAAGTTTAAAGAATTATAAAATGTCTTAATAAAAAATGAATATTTAAGAATAGATGGTAGAATTATACTTCATTTTAATTTCAAAACCAAATAAAATTCAATTTATGATGGATCAGGCTTTTTCTTGGATACAATTTCTATTTATAATGGAATATTTCGTAGACGATATGATAATTGGAATCAATATAATGTAGCTTAAGGACATTATCCTAGTGATGAAATAATTAAAAGAGCTGATGCAATTATAATGCCTGGTAATAGAATATCTGTATATGATCATTATAAATGGATAGAAGATGTTAAATTGATATTAAAAAAAGCTTATGAAACAAATTAAAAAGTTAAGATTCTTGGAATTTGTTTTGGGTTTTAAATACTTACTGTGGCATTAGGAGGTATTGTAGAAAGAATGGAATAAAATTTTGTTTTTGGAAATACTCCATTAAATCATTAAATTAATGTGATGAAATAATTCAAATTATTTGAAGGAATGCAATTAAAAGAAAGAACTATTATAAATTAAGCTCATGGTGATGAAATTACAAATCACCCAGATTTCTTTTAATTATTATCTTCTAGTGATTCATGCAAAGTAACTCTACTATATTAATATATTAATAGAATGAAATAATGATTTCTAAAGATGAAAGAATTTTAGTATTTTAAGGACATCCTGAATATTCAAGTGCAGGAATCAGTATGTTATCTCTTGCATCAAGATTACCATCAGATAAATATACAGTAGATTAAGCCATTATGGATGTGAAAAGTTAGAATCCTTAAGAATAAGATAGTTTCCATTTAAATTTATGTTTAAAGTTTCTTAAAATTGAAAAATTGAATTAAAATTATTGAATATATGACATTGTTTATGAAAAGTAAATTTTAATATTATTTTATAAAATGAATCACCTTACAATTGTATGTTTAAGTGATACTCATTCCAAAAATGTGGATGTACAACAAGGTGATGTACTTATTCATTGTGGAGACTTTACTAATTGGGGACATGAATGGGAAATTAAGGATTTCATTTCATGGTTAAAAGCATAACCTCATAAACATAAAATTGTTGTACCTGGCAATCATGATATCACTTTAGATATAGAAAAATATCCACAATTAAAGAAGAAATTCCATAGATACAGCAATTTTAATCCAGAATAGTTGTTATAGGATCTTAAAGAATGTTGTCATTTACTTATAAATTCATCAGTTACAATAGAAGGGTTTAAATTTTGGGGTAGTCCATACTCCTAAGAATATAGTGAATGGGCATTTTAAATAGAAGGAAGTAGTTAATAATTTTGGGATCAAATTGAAGAAGGATCAGATGTTATTATTACTCATGGGCCTCCATATTTTTATGGTGATAAACTTAATAATGGATCAAGAGTGGGAGATAAATTTTTAGTAGAAAAAGTGAAGAAAATCAAACCAAAACTTCATGTCTTTGGTGGAATTCATGAGTCATATGGAGCATATGAAGAAGATGGAGGTTATAGATAAGATGCAATTAAGTTTGTTAACTGTTCAATAATGGATGAAAAATTCAAAATTTAGAATAAACCATATGTTTATGAACTTACAAAAGATTTATGAAAATTTAATCAAAAAATATCTATAAATATAAATTATTTATAAATAAATCATCTTTTCAAAAATAAACCTTAGTAAGTAGATATGATTGTCTTAACAAGTCTATCATTATAACCACCATTCATTTTTATAGACATCATAGATTTTCTACAAGATATCATAATTTCATATTCTTCATTAAAATATTCTACCTATGCTAACACAGATACTTCATTTTCAGATTGACTAATTATCTCAAATTCTGATAGAAGATTAGGAATGGAAGTTTAAAATCCAGTTAGAAAAGGTTTGCTTTAATAGAAATAACTTGTTGGTAATTATTAACAAGTATTGAATGTCAAAAATTTATTGATTGTGCAAGGTATGGCAAATTCAATAATTTTATCCATGTAAATTAGTTAGGCTTCCAAAATAGAAAATGGTATTTCTTTAATTTCAATTTAAATTTATATTATTTAGCTTTCCTCAGGATTTATTACTTGATTTATATTATTTTAAATTTTAACATCCAATTAATCTGTGTTTTATAGTTTTAGATATAAATCATTTAATTTAATAGACGATTTATTTTATATGGTAAGTGTTATAAATAATACTTATATTTTTAATTAAGTACTTGTATTGATTTATATTTTATCATCTTAATGGATAATAGATTTCTATGTAAAACAGGCTTATCTAAATCTAGTATTAAAGATATTAGGATTTATAGCAAATATAGTAGGATCATAATCTAAAATAGGAGGCATAATAATTTTGGACTATCTATGAGGACTTTTTTAAATTTCAGATTGTTTTAAGGATTAAATATTACAGGCTTATAATTCATTGATATTTCTTCTAGAATTAGATTTGGTACTGATTCCTAATGTTTGACTTGTGACACTATTTTTCTTATCATTAATTTAAAGTAATTGATTTTTTAATTATGATATTTATTGTTTTTATGAGATCATTATTTATTCATATTAAACTAAATTAGATTTTTATTTGTAAAATTTAATTTCTTCAATATTTTAAGGTAATTCTGATTCTATTTAATTTCCTTTTATTGATTTTTAGGAAAAATTATTTAATTTTGTCATTAATATTTTATTTTCTGTAAGTAACACTTCTTTTTAATGTTTAACTTTCTTAAATAAATCTTCTTGTTCATCTAATTATTTAATTAGATATTCATTTTCTGCTCTTAATTTAAAACAATCAACTTCCTTATAAGAGAGACCAAATTCAATTTTATATTCTGCTAACTTTAATATATATGTCAGATATTTACATTTTTTTCAAATTAAGCAAGAATGAATGGATTTTTGGAAGTGTGAGTTTTCTTGTATTCTTCAAACAAATGGAAAAGCTTTTTTTCTATATTCTTCCAATCAGTTTCTAATTTTTCAATTAATAACTATTTATCTTATAGTTATTATTGTAAAAGGGAATTTTGATTTTAAGTTAGAATAATTGATTATTACAATTCTTACATTTTTTATTAATGCATATTGTTTAGATATTAGAGTTACTGATTTTCAATTTACAATCTTTATAGTTAAGTCCATTCTTCTTGATTTTCCAATTTTCTACTTTCATTAAATTTCTATTCTTTTTCCAAAAATATATTTGCAATTCTTGCTTATTTATTTTTATTAAGTATATGTTTTTTGACAATAGTTTAAAATAATTCAGCAAATGACTAATATTATGTTTAATGATATTCTTCAGGTAAATGAGATTCTAAATATCTACAAATTTCTTTGGTTGTAGAACGAAGATGAATACTCATAACTCTTTTTAATTATTGTATCATTGAGAGAGGAGGAAATGTTGAAGGTAGATTTGAGTAAACTTAATGAAGATCAAAATATTATATTTCTGGAAAGTGAACACCAATTTTATATAATCTCTCATAAGCAACACGATATAAACTAAGACGATGATGTTATTTATCTAATGGAAACCATCTACCCCATATTCTAATACATTCAAGTGTCACTCTTAAGAATTAATCTCCTAATGCCTGCAATTCTTTGTTACCTTAACTACTTTTGTACTCTACATACCTTAATGAGGTTTCTATTTGCCTAAAAAGTAATATTTCCCTCTATCATTATCTTATGACTCTTTTTTGAATATTGCAATCTATTCCATTTTTGGGAGAACTATTTTTTACATCAAATGTATATAATCATCATTAAATGTCTCTGCTAATTCCTTATTGAACTATACATAAATTTATAATAGGATTCTTACTTTTAATGCCAAGAGTCTCAAAATTGGTGATTCATCTTCATCAACAAGAAAAGTAGCCAAACTTTATTGAACCACTTTAATATGCATTCTATTATTAAACTAATTCATACTTGTCACCATATAACACTCTTAATTTTATATCTCTTACATGAGAATAAGTTTCAAACGAACTTAAATAAGATCGCAATGTATTTTATAATTCCATTTAATTAAAAAATGAGACAAGACAAATTGGTTAGAGATGATAAAAATAAAAGAATTAGTCAACCAAAACAAAATTTACATATTCCGTTAATTCATTACAATCTGTTGATTATTTATAAATTTTATCAATAAATGTCTTCATCACATTGACTCTACCCAAATCACAATATATAAATCACTTTTTAAATATACGACTATTTATTAATTGTCACTATTCCGTATTTGATTTATAATATATAAATTTATCATAATATATATTATTAAAATATATATATTTGTTTGTATATAAGATAACTATTTAATACAAAAGTTTTATTGTTTTTAAATAATTTATTTGAATTCAATATTAAACAACTTGTTTATTTTTATGTTTTTTAAATAATTAGCCAGATTAACCTATAATATTAATTTTTGAATTTATTGAACAATTAACAATTAACAATGTCAAATCACCCCTAATCCTAATAACCATAACAATAAGCACAACCATAAGCAAGAACAGTTGCTCCAACATACCAAAATCCTGTCTTCCAACCAACTTATCCCAATGCTGTCTTACCATAACCATATTATCCAGCTTCTCCAGTTAGATAATCTTATGTGGCTCCAGTTTAATATGCACCAGTGGCTCAAATGCCTGTTGCTCCAATTGCCACTGTTCCAGTTTAGCAATATGCCGTTGCACCTGTAGCTCCAGTTGCTCAAGTAAATTTTGAATTTATTCTTTAGCATTAATCAATCAAAGGGGAATCAAGAATTGAATATGTACCATATTAAAAGGCTGTCATTGAATATGAAGAATAAGAAGTAGTCTCCTATGTTCCAAGAGAAACAAAAGTGACTGATTATTATGCTGTTGAATATTAAACAGAATATATCCCCTAAGTTTTCCAAGAGAAATATACCGGTAATTTTAATTTATATATAAATTTTAGAGTATGTACCTGTTGATAGATACTAAGAGAGAGTTGAGTACTATCCAGTAGAAAGATAAGTTGTACATTAATAGCCTACATAATATGTTTAATAAGCTGTTTCTGTAGTTTAATAACCATATGTCTAACAATCTGTTTAATATGTTCAATAACCACAACCAGTTTAATATGTCTAATAACAACAACCAGTTTAATATGTCTAATAACCACAACAAGTTTAATATGTTTAACAACCACAACCAGTCTAATATGTCTAATAACCTTTGATTGCATCTAGAATGGTTCCCTAATATGCATAGCCACTTCAATAATATCCTCCTGCTCCTGTAGCTAGACCTTAACAACCATCATAATAACCACCTCCATCCCATTAACAATCCCATCAACCTTAATAAGTGCCATCTCAGTAACCAAGATCACAACCAAGCTAATAGTAATAGTCATAATAACCATGATATATTATTATTAAATATTAAATATACATTTTGAATTCCTTTCATTAGTTTATTCACATCTTAATCTTAAATAAAAAAAATACAGTAAATAATCATTTCAATTTTTTAAGCAATAAGTAAATAATCTTAATGGCTTAGAATCTTTACAAGGTTTAGAATGCTAAGACAAACGATCCCATTAGAATTATGTCTTCTGATATCCAAACTACATTTCCACTGCCAGAAAAATAGTCAATGCTATAGTTGATTTCTTTATGCTTAGAAATCTATCATTACTTAAACTAAGTTCTGCCAAATACCTTTAATATATATGATTTATCTTACATTGATCTTTGTTTTATTTAATCTAAATATCTTTTATTACACCCTAGTAATTCTCCTATTAATTACAACCAAATCAATGTATTATCACTAATAACATTAAAGTTTAATTTATATAATATCTCCTTCTCCATTTCAATAATTTCTCTAACTCTTAATTCTGTGCTTCGAAGTAATGCCCCTAATGGAGGTGGGTATATTTCTTCATACTTGGTTGCTATAAATAAACAAGTTATTGCAATAAGCTCCAATTTCTCTGCCTCTGGATTTATATGATGAATTGATTAATCTATCAAATCAACTGTTTGGAATAATGTTTCTGATTTCAAATTATATATTTTGGCCTACTTTATTACAAACCTAATCTGTTTCTAACGATTATATGTACTGTAGTATTTCGCATTCTTTCATTGATTTTCCTTTGATCAATCGAAAGTTAAACTCCTTAATTCTATTATTCTCGTTAATGAAGGAACTCATATATTTCTTATTGATATTGCAAGACCTTTTAAGGACAATCTATTTTTAACAAACCATCCTTTGTCAAAACAGCATCATTTATAACATTTTCTTTCCCTCCCATTTCATCAAGTGTCTCATTTCTCTTGTCTTTTGCATCCTTTAATGCCTTATCAACATAATTATCAAGATGCTTTCCAAAAACTCTTCCCACCTGATTTTAATGCATGTATTTAAATATTATGTCAATTTTTGTAAATTTTTTTTTTTTGCCTTTTTAAAAGCAGTTATTATTAATTTAAATTCATTTATCATTTATTAACTATAAATTGTCTTATAATCATAATTACTTCTCTTCTTTTTTTTATAAATTAAATATTTAGTAAAATGCATGCTACTACTTATAGATGACCAAAACGTAAAAGAGATATATCCCTGTGTAGATACAATACCTCTTTTAAGTCCAAAAAAATATATAGGGAGAGATTTTCCATAGAGCAAATTCATAGCTGAAATTGTAACAAAAGGTATTTATTAAATTAGTATTCTCAACAACATAAATATATATTGATGCTGAATATAAAGTGATGAACATGTATTATAATTGGTCTAAGAAAAATGAAATTCTTTATCTAAAATGAATTTAAAGTATGGAAACTTAGAATCTCTTGTCATATTTCAAACAATCTTTTATAAATCAATGAGTAATGAAAAAGACTAATTAATTAAAATAACAAGACTTGAATAATTAGTTTAAATTGAAGAATTGTAAATAAATACTCTAATTATTACCTTAACTTGGTTATAAAGTGGATTATTAAATGTGATCCATAAGAATATCTAATAAAAATTTAGATATATTATCTCAAAATATTGTAATATAATAAAGAGCATTAGTCTAGCTAAGATTTATTTTGTAATTAATTCTTTGCTTAAACTCTTTTATAAGATAAGATAGTATATTTAGATCAGACAGGTAACAAACATCTCATTGACAAATTGTCTCTGAAGGTGTCCTAAGAGTGTCATCACAAATTAATTTTTTTATTTTATTAATTAAATTTATTAATATTTTTATTGCCTCAAAAATACACAAATTTAATTAATAATTCACATGTCATACATTGTTCATAAAAACAAAGCTGTTAATTTAAGTGTCTAATAAAATTAATTAATTATTGAGGACAATATTAAAAATAATAGTAGTTTAAATAAATTCATATAAAATCATCATAATGTTCAACATACCATCCTTGCCAACCTTTTAATTCTCCTGATATTTCCTTTTTATTCTCTCTTTTTTATAATATTCTTGATGATGATGTGTTATTTTTAATTTCTTATCTACTAATTGAATATTAAGTATTTGATCTAGCTATACGAGCAGGTTCAGTTTTCTTTTTAATCACAATTCGTTTTTCAATATGACTAGTAATTGGTGTAGATAATTATGTTGGAATCATCTAATCAGGTGATAATTTATGAAATATTTAAGGGTGTCCATAATTTAGATTCTCAAATGGATCAATTTTCTTTTTTATTTTTTTTATGTTAAACCAATTTGATTCCAAGGATGGAGATCGACTTTTGGATTCAACAGTTTTTTTATTTTTAGAACTATTCAATTAAATAGTTGGACTAATGTTTGTTATTTATCTTGCAAGATTTCTAGGAGATCTGTATTTGAATTTAGGAATATGATCCAAATTTATTACAGCACTATATTTGATACTGATCTTTGTTTGAGGTTATTTTTTGGGTGATTGTATGAGATATTTATTATTATAATTCATTTAATAATTAATGTCTGATCACGATACACATATTCACTAAAACATTACAATTTAATAAAAGAATGA
This sequence comes from Paramecium biaurelia, assembly GCA_000733385.1. Lineage (NCBI taxonomy): Eukaryota > Ciliophora > Oligohymenophorea > Peniculida > Parameciidae > Paramecium > Paramecium biaurelia. The sequence continues at coordinate 124,002 of JPFL01000073.1, forward strand.
AAGAATAAAGTAGTCAATTACAACTTCTATGAAATTGTCATTAATGAATATTTACTAAGTTTGCAGTAAATTTTGTATTAAAGATTACAAAAAAAAGGACCTTTCTGATAGAGAAAAGATTTGTTTATCAAGATGTTTTGAAAGAAAAAATGAGACTCTACAAACAACAATGGAGTTTCTAGGAAAGTTAGAATAAACAACTGATTGAATTTTGCAAATATTTTATGCATTAATAAATACCCTTATTAATTTTTAATTAATCATTTCACATCTTGTATTACAATAATATATTCATTTCATAAAGCTATTTATAAATGATTTACATCTTTTTATTCATATATTTTAAAATAATATTCAAATAACTAATATTTCTCATTTCAAGCTTTGATAAATTAAATCTTTTATATGTTTTCGTTTAATCTAACATATTTTAACCTATAGTGTTATTTTTTCAATTTTTATTAAATCCATCATTTAAGTTAATGATTTGGATTTTCAATGTGGTAGGGTTAATTCTTTTTCTTTATTTATTATTATTCTTTTATCTTCTTATTATAGCCTCAGTATAATTTATTTATTCTAATATTTTGGTTAAATTATTAATATTTTGAAATGCTTATCACTTTATTATTTTAATCTTAATAATATTAATATAGTTTCACTAAATTTTGATTGATTGATGTCACTTATAACTTATTTTATCAGAAATTAGAGTCTATATTTATTAATTATTTTAGTGTCAAATAATTAATTAGATTTGCTATAGATTTAAATTGCTTTTAATAAATTTTTAGAATTTTTTGTAACTCTTAAAAAAATACTCAATTTTATTTAATCTAAATGTATTAAAAATTGTTGAATTCTTATTTACTTTTCAAATTTTACAATAAAAATGATAAATAAAGCATTAAAATATATATATTCAGTTAAAATGATATGAATTGTAATTGCAATTGCAAAAGACAAAATACATAATGAAAATCTATTTGTATGATTATTTACAATATTTGATTAGGAAATAGGGATTTGTTTAAATATTTAAAAATAAATAGAAATCTTCAATCAGGTATAGATACCTCTTACTTTTTAATAGATATTCCAATAGAATTATCATTAGCTATTTTTTTAAGTAATTTTTTATTTTGAAGTAATTCATATTCTACCATTCTATCACTGGGACTTGATTTTTTTTTAGGAGATTGACTCAAATAACCATAAGGAATTTATTTTTTAAGCTCTTCTTGATTTAGAATATGCATTTATCGAATATACTATTAAATATTATTATATGAATTACTTTTCGTCTTTCTTCATCTTACTTTTTCAAAGCTTTCTATTCTTGAAGTTATTGTTCAAAATGTAATTTTTTTTCAGTTATTTCTTAAGTGTATCTTCTTTTTTTATCGAGAATTTATTACTAAAGATCATATGAAACCAAAAGTTATTATTCTTTTTTATTCGTTTTATTTTTTAAATCTAAAAAAGTATTTTGTTCACTATTCTTTTTAGTCCAAAAATCATCTTTTAAATGATGATCCTATTTATTTTTCATTACAAACTCACTATAATTATTCATCAATAATTTATCTCTATCTTTTTTGAATTTCTCTTTTTTATCATTTTCAAGATATTCTTATATTTATTATTATTCTTATAATAATTTTTCATGTTCTTTAGTTTATATAATTTCATCCTATGCCTAATTTTTTAAATAAAATTTACTTTCTTCCTTAAATTTTCATTCTACTTTAGTATTTATTAGAATTTCTCCTTTTATTCAATTCTTTTTCTTTTCTATTATTAATCTTCTGTTTTTAATTGTTCCTTAACCTTAGCAATCATTTCTTCTTCTTAATATCTAGTATTAAAATTCTATTCTTTTCTATTTCATATAAAAAACTTACTTTTTTCTTTTAACAAGCTAAACTTATTAATCTCTAATAATTTTCTCTTGTAATAATTATTACTTTTTATTTTCCTTCAATAATTCTTATTATCTTTCAAACTCCATCAATTATTATTAACTTGTATCATAATAATATTGGTCTTCTTGTTTTTCTTTGTATTTTCTTTACTCTTTTTCTGCTACTTATCTATCTAATTCTTATTTAATCTTTTATTAATTAAGCTACATAATTTTCTTTTATTCTTCTAATTCTTTTTAAAATTATAATGTATCATATTTTATAATGGCAGCCCATTCATTCACAGAACCATCAACTTAATAAATTGATTTTCTCCTTTCCTCTAAGATGTCAGTAGGCAAAGTATTAATCATTTAGATTTATGAGTTGCTATCTGTTTTATTTTGCATTTTATAAAATTGATTTTATGATTCATCAATTTTCTCAGTTAATGTTCCTTTACACTTAGGATTAGTTAATGTTTTTAATTATTGTTCTTTTTACTTTCCTATTACAATAAGTTGTCAATCATACTAGACATACGCTAATGTAATCTTTGAATCATTAATTGTTTTTCATTTTCAGGTCTTAAAATTGCTTCCTTAATTTCTTCTTTAAGTGCCCTCACAGCACCTTCGCTTACTTTATAACAAACAAAAAAATCTTCAACATATGCAATTATTAACTAATATAATGTAATAAGTAAGTTACATTAACATTTAATTAGTTTTTCTTTGCATAATCTTAAATTAATTTATCAATTATAAGAGATTTAAATGAATCATCTTTATAAATTTGTCTTCCAACATGTAAAGTCCTATTTATCTTTTTAGGGTACATAAAATAAAATATATATAATTATTAATTAATATGAACATTATAAATTATACTAAATTCAAGAAATAAAGACAAAAATAATAAAACTTTATTGACTTTTTGTTATGAAATTCTTAATATCTATATATTTCTGGAAATACTTTAATATTTACAAATAGTTATTGATAAATCATAAATATAAAAGATTAAAAAATAATAATAAAGAGAGAGTTAAGAAAATGGATAATTCTCTTGCAATAATAATTTAATTAATTTTATAAATAAGGTTAAAAATTTCAGTGTTTATAATGGAGTTTTATTATTTATATTAAAATAATATGGATAACACTGCAACAACAGTTATAAATCGTAATTCTGAAATAAAGTTTTAAATAATAGAATGGATAGACATTAATTACAGTGCTTCAAATTTACTGACATTTAAGAAAGAGTTGGCTAAAAAAATACTGAGAGAGTAAAAGAAACCTTAACTATTTTGATTTGAAATGGAATGATTATATTGATCATAGTATTATTATTATTATTTATTCTATTTTTAATACTGAGAAAAACAGAGGGTATCACAGATTTAACTTTTCTAATTTAGAATTTTACTAGGTTTTCAGTCATTTAAATTTAACTGTCTCCAAATGTTATAGCCATAAATAAGGTATTATAGAGTATACAGAGATAATTATTTTGAATTGAATGGGTAATAAAATTTGAAAAAGGGAGGAGAAATTATATTATATTAGAAAATTTAAACAACAATTAATCATATTAATGTATATTTTATAATATTAATTAATATACATGAAATTAAAGTCATCAACTAAAAACAAATTAAAAATCATAGCTATTTAGTTTTATTGATTTGAGATTTCATACAAGCAATAATAAATAGTAATACATGTATGATCAAAAATATAAGCGTAAGTGATTGAAGATGGTAGCATTAAAAACTTTATATATAAGCAATCTAAATAATGAATAAATATTACCAAAAACGCAATTAAAAATAACATTCTAATTAGACCTTCCATTGTTGTGATGACATTAAATGTCTTATTTCCAATAAGGGTTATTATGGATAATATGATACTGCAGGAACAATATAATGTGAAATATATAGCAGTTTACTTTAACAATGTACATTCATCAGTACTAGTATTAAGTGAGTAATAATAAAATAGACTTCCAAACAATACATTAAATGATATCATAAACGAGATATAAATGCATTTGTCATCATTTTAATTAAATTTTCCTACTTATTTGCAATCCTCATCTCTTCTTTCCATTTTTATTAGTATTTAATATGATAATATAAATAATTAAATAATATCATTAAAAGAAGAACTCAAATCAATAACCTATTGTTTTGATACTTCATAAATAGAAACCCTTAAACAATTTCTTTATCTAAACAAAGCAAGTTGTTTCTTTAAGATTTTTAACTCATTCAATAGTTTAATTAATTAGAAATTCTTCTTGCATGCCCTTCCAAAAAGTATTCATATATCCTTACAAACTCTGTTATTTTTTCATATGAATCTTTTTGTAATCTTAATATTGAAAAAATAAATTAAAAATTCACACTAGAGTAATAGATACAACTTTTCTACTCTGTTCTATTCTTAAATTGATTAATGAAAATTGATATATCTAGCTATATTCCTCTCAGCTTTTTCTATCTCTTCATAATATTTGTATATCTTAATAGAATTAATAAAATACTTATTCTATCCTACTATATTACTTTAAATTATCCAAAATCTATTATATAAACAGTATCAATTCTCTTTTCCACACAGAATATCTAATTTTGTATATAGACAAATAAATTTATTGGTTAATCTAAAATTCTATTCTATATATCAAATATAGAACTAAATAATGAAAAATTATTTCAATGAGATTCCTTCTTAAATTAATTAAATAAGTCTTCTAAAATAATTTCTAATGATTTCCATTATGACAATAATATTTTTATTTTCATTACTCAAATGAGATATGTCAAATTTAATTATTATATTCAATCTATTTTTTCTTTATAACAAGTAATAAAGTTTAACTTTAAATAGCAATTACCATTGCCGGATGATACTGTTTCTTTAATAAAGAATATGATTTTTAAATTATTGACAAACTCTTATAATGATTATCCAAACTATTTTTTTTAGATTATTATTTGATTCGAAAATACATTAAACAAAATTATTAGTACTATTTAATCTGATAACAATAGTATTATTCATTGTATAAACTATCGACTTTTTTGATGAGTATAAATTGTAATACAGACATTGTTATATTGAAATCCTAAATAATAGGATCACAAGATAATATGAATACATCTCATGCATAGGCTGGATAAAATGATTAAAGAATAGTATTAGAGGTTAAAGTGGATCGCTAAAGTCGTTCTTAAAATAATAATTATTTTATAAATAGATTTATTTTAATGACCAACATTTTTTCTACATTATTATCATTTTTGTTAAGATATTTTGTTTATCTACTTGCTGATTGATAACTATTTCCTAAAATATCAATTTCATTATATTTTGAAATAGATTTCAAAACAAATTGATAATATTTTTAGTTGTCTATCATATTTTAGCTTTATTAATGTATTTATTATATGGATTACATATAGATCGAAATTTCTTTTATAGGAATTGATGTCTCTATTTAGTATATTGAAAATTTATTATTGAATTTAAATTATTAAAAAGGTAAATTCATATAATATATTGCTTCTAATATGTTTAGTCATACTAGAAATGTATTTAATAATTCTGTTATGTTGATGATATTCATATATGTATAGATGAAAAGGCATACATAGAAATATTGAATAATATTAGATTATAATATTCTTATAATCTATTTTAGATTAATTATATGTTAATCAATTTAAAAGTTTCAAGACTTCTTCTTTGAATGAATCTATGAAATCTTTTTCATCTGGAAAACAGAATGAATTCTAAAGCATTTTTTATTTAGTAAATCTTGTTCTACACATTGGACAAGAATCTCTAAGTTTTACACTAAACCATCCATCTATGCAATTTTAACAATAACTATGGCCACAAGGTAATAGTTTATCAATTTTTTTTTCAAAACAAATTTGACATACTTCATCTTCATTATTTTTCATATACAAATATGCTAAATCTTAAATTAGTTATTTTAGTTTATAGAATGTTTCTTGATCTATTAATTTCTATCTTTCATCAATTTTGAGGATAATTGCAAGATCAGTTTTGGTATTGAATGAAAGTAATTGTTCTTAAAATGTTAATTTATTCTAAATCAATTCAGCTCCAATCTATTTATTTAATTCTTATTATAAAGGCATTGACCTTAATAAAATATAGAAATAGATTCTTACTTGATAACTTTATTAAAATATTCAATATCCTTGATGAGAACATGAATTGGTTATTTAGTTTATTGCTATCCCATATTAATATTATATTTATTTATATGATATCTGATCAGAATCTTCCTCCAAGGTATTATGAGGTAGCGGTTAATTTATCAGTCAAGTGTTCTAATATTCTTTCAACAATTTCTTATTGTCTTTATCTCTCAGTGGATTGAGTTGAATAAGTTTATTCTTATAATGCACACCATTCATTTTCTGCATCAAGAGTCTCTTAGGCTGATTCTACTTCCAACTAAAAATATAATTAAAATAGATATACAGTATGGACTTCAAAGAAATGAGTGGCTGTATCAATATTGGTTTTGAATGTTTAAATAGATTATTCCAATTAATTCTTTCTATCAACCAATCTATTGTGTTCATTACTCAAATGTGTAGAGAATTCAACCCATCTTTAAGCTTATCTATTTTCTGTATCCTAATATTATGATCATAAATATAAGGTACTTCTAAAACTGATCTAGCTTCTATTAATTGTTATCTAAGTTAAGAGAGCAATTAAAGAATTCTTTGAATGGCCTTTTAATCAACTTTAGAAGCAAGTTCTGTAAGAGCTGTAACAATAGGTTAGAATAATGCTCCATGACTTTCATTTTCAATTAATCTTTTTTGAACAGCTTCAAATTTTGGTTTAAGTTCAGCAAATGTGGCACCTAATGAAAGATGTTGAACTAATTTGGTGGCTTCATCAACAGCAGCAATAGCATCATCATGTTCACCATTCTTTCTAACCCATGTTTCATGAGCTTTGTCTCTATTTGCTTCTTCTTAAGCAAATGTTTTCTCATTGCTTTCAATATCCTTTTAATATTAAAAATTTGCTTACTTGAATTGTTTATCTGACATCAGTTTCAGCTTCAGCTAATGCCTTTTCATTATCTTCTCTCATTTAAGCATTTGCACTAACTTATGCTGTATGATAAGCAATTGAATTTTCAAGATCTGTTACTATTCTTGTGCATGCAGCTCTGTCAACTCTGATAACATTTTCATGTTTATTTTGATCATCAACTAATCCAGCAAGTAATTGGTTCAATAATACTAAGATTTCCTCTGCATTTCCTTTTGCTTATAAGTACACTTGAACTGTTGACAAAATAGAGTTTCCAAAGTTATCAGCATCAATTTCTGCCAAGATTGTTTTTGTATCCTTTTAGACTGCCAATACTGTTGAAGCAATCAATGCTAAAGCAATGAATTTCATCATTTTTTTATTATTATAATAACCATATTCATAAAACGGATTTTAATATATATTCATAACAATAATAAAACTTAATTTATTTGTTTTTATTTTATCATAAAATATAATTTATGTCATTTCCAATTTAGTTGTTAAGTATTTGTAATCATAAATGAAATTTAGATTATTATATATACTCCATAATAAGAATAAGAATTTATATATATTTCATTCTATTTCCATTTATTAATCGAAATCATTTTCATCTTCTTCTTCATCATCACTACTCAATATTTATTCTAATGGTTTTTCTTTAATACATTCTTATTAGAGTCTCTTAAATTCTTTAACAAAATCATCCCTTGAATCACACCATATTTAAATTGTCAAACTACCTTAGATATTTATTCCTGTTTGTTTAGCATTTAATTATTAAATGACTGTGGATCCAATTTGTCCATCATCTTCATCTTCTTATCCTTCAGCTTTCAAACATAATAATGCTGATCCTCCACTTGTTCCAATCATCATAACATTCTCATATTTTATAAAGTGACCATTTATTGCCACTCCTTAATTTTTACTTTAAAACTTATACCAGTTTGACTTAATTAGATTTATGTTTCATGAATTAAATGTTTATGTTCTTAAGAAGATGATATCTCAACTTTACCTTTCATTATAAATAATTATTATTTTATTTTTTTACATAAATATTCATTCTCACTTTTTTACTAAGGATAGATATATCGAGTTATAAAAGGTCGATGCCATATATGCCCCAAATAAAGGAGCAAACAAAAATACCCAAAAATTTGCTAGCTTTGTAGTATCATTCAACCAAAATGCTTCAAATAATTCTAACCCAACTCCCATAGCTGGATTTAGACAACCTTACAATTGTATTCATATATTACCTCCAGTATGAGAAGACAATTATCTAGAGAAAAAGAGGGCCAAAGCAATCCAGGCTATTCCTGCTATATCATTATTTGTTTATCTTGTTTTTTCATTAACTTGTATATGAATGAATAAAACAAACATAAATGTCCCTAAAGCCTTTTAAAATTAATATTATTAATAAAATATACTTCTCCACATAAATCTGCCATCATCCATTCTATATTTGTACTCTTTATACTAGGAGATGTCACTACACCTAAAATTAAATAAGCTATCCAAGCTCCTCCTACAGCCCCTAACAACTATGCAGTCCAATATATTCTTAAAGTCCATGAACTAATTGTATCATCACAATAAAAACTGAAAGACACTGCTGGATTAACATGTCCTCCAGTAAATTTGCAAGTCAAAAAGATGGCAGCATATAAATAAGCAGAAATCAAAACGTCTGATCCATTTGATGCTACTATTCCATAAGCAAATAATCCTGTTCCAATTGTTTCAAAAATAAATATGATTGTTAGATCCCAAAAAGTTTTAGGAGCTGGCTTCTTGATCGGAGCATATACTTGTTCTTCTACATCTAATTAAATAAGATGAGTTTAAGCTTATTAAGTGACATGCTCATCATTTTAATATGTCTTTGGTGAATCCATTTTTATAAATATTATATTTTTGATTAATTACAAAAAGTTAAAATTCATAACCTAATATTAGAATAAAATGGAATTAATCAAATTATGAATATAATTTTGTTTGTTTTAAACGTAATCAAGAATAACTATTATAATATCAAATTTATTATTTAAAGATACTTTCAAGATGATAAGATTTTGGCAAATCCATTATATTTTCCAAATATACATTACAAAAACTAAGACCATCTTAAGGAATTCTAAAAATAGGATAGAATTTGATACTGTATGTTGTTATTAGATTAAACAATTGTAGTTGAAAATAAAAAAATTGTATCCTATCTGAATATGAATAAAATCTTAAATAAATAATTTAAAGAATAAACCGTGTCATTAAACTAAAGATTTAAATTTATAAAGTTAAATAAAAAATAATTTATATTCATTATTAATTTCTATTTAAACTATATATTTTGACATTCTAGAAAATTAAAAAGTAGTTATATTTCTTGATAAATATTATTCCTAATAATAGTTATAATGTATTAATAATTATACAATATTTTTATTCATTTTTTACTGTGTACACTTAGTGATTGAAGTTCCATGAATTTCTTTTAAGATTTATTGAGTAAATTTTAAGTTTTCCTATAAAACATTGTATACTAATTCATACTTATAAGCAGCTCTACAATATCTATTCATCTTAAAAGAGCTTTAATCTAGATTTCTTTAATTTCTCTTCAATCTTTTTTCATAAGATATCTTCAATAAATTCAATTTTAAAAAATTTCATAATTCTATTTATTTCATTAAAGTCATCACGAAAAAAAATAGGATTGTTTTTATACTTTTTGATTATTTGTCTAACACATCAATAACTTTATAAAGAAAAAACTAAAAGAATTTGAAAATTAGAATTCTCTCATAAAGTAATATTGAATGATATAATATAAATAAATTATATGAGTCAATTTAACACATTATCAATTTTACTATGTATATAAATGAATACGAAATGATAAAACAAATAGGAATTTTAGAATAATTTGATATAAATTTATTTACAATTTATATGTTATTTAAGCTACTAATTGAAATAGTGATTAATTAATAATAATTTAATGAGCTCTGAATAAAGAGTCAAATTATTGCATTAGCAATTTGAAGTTTATAAAGAAATGAATGAAGAAGTATCTAATCCAACAGAATGTCTTCAATATTATAGATAACTGAGTACAATAGATAAATAAAAATATATTGAAATATTCTATGGATGTAATTGGAAATATCGATAGAATCTTTTTGATATAGTTAAAAACAATTAACATGTTTTCAAACATCATCATCTTGAAGAATCCACAAGAGAAGAATAAAGATATCATTCATTCCAAGCTATGAGACATTTTCATTAAAAACTTGGAATTACTTATGATATGTTTTTATCTGATCCAAATATAGTAACAATAACATCACTTGCTATGTACAGTTTTGATCCAGCTGTTTGTGTGAAATTTGGAGTTCATTTTTCACTATATACCAAAACTATTCTTAATCTAGGAACAGATAAACATAAATAATATTTCGAAAATGCTTAAACACTAATAGATATTGGTAGTTTTAGTCTTACCGAATTAGGACATGGCTCTAATGTAAGATAAATTTAAACTACTGCTATTTATGACAAAGAAACATAAACTTTCATTATAAATACACCAACAGATTTAGCTACCAAATTTTGGATTGGAGCCACAGCCAATTTAGCTAATATGACTGTAGTATTTGCTTAACTTTATATTGATGGAAAATAATATGGGGTTCATGCATTTCTTGTAGAAATTAGAGATAAAACTAATCACAATGTTAAAAGTGGAGTTACTATTGGTGATTGTGGACCTAAAAATGGATTGAATGGAATTGATAATGGATTTTTAATCTTCAAAAATGTTAGAGTACCTCTTGCAAATATGTTAAATAAATTTGCTTCTGTAACACCTTCAGGAGAATTCAAAACTTAAATTGAAGATCCTGACAAAAGATTTGCTGTTCAATTAGCTTCATTATCAGGAGGTAGAATCATTTTATCTTATTATGGAGCTATTACATCCTTAAATGCACTTACTATTGGAATAAGATATGCTGCTATAAGAAAATAGTTTGGATTACCTGGTGAAAAGGAATAAAGTATTCTTGAATATCCTCTTACCTAACTAAGATTAATTGTTCCTTTAGCATCTACATTAGTTTATATAATAGCTGCTAAAGCTATTAATAATTTATGGGATACAACTTAGAATAATGTTTTCAATCCTAATAAAATGGCTGAGATTCATGCTTTATCAAGTGTTTTGAAAGGGAAATTTGCTACTTTTGCTAATAAAGTTATTTTGGAATGCAGATAAATTCTAGGTGGTCATGGTTATCATTCATTCAATAGATTAGGTGTAATGTTATAGGATTAAGATATAAATAATACATGGGAAGGAGATTCTAATGTTTTAACATAATAAACTTTGAAATTTTGTATGGATTAAAAAAATAAATTTGTTAATGATTAAAAACCTATTTAATATCCTTCTCTCAAATTTCTTGAGACTTTTAAAATTAAATCAATTAAATTTTAAAAAGATGAGGATTACTTATGTCCAAACAATATTCAATACCTCTTAGAATATAAATTAGACAAATAATTAAGTGACTTTATGTAAGATTTGACAGATAATTTAAATAATACTGATATGTTGAAATCTTGGAATCTTTCATTTGCATTCAAAGGATAATAAATATCAAATTCATATGCTGATCTATATTGCTTCTAATAATGGCAGGAACTTAAAGTAAAAAATGATTCAGTCTTATAACAAGCATTTCAAATTTGGTGTTTGACATTATTGGAAAATGAAATTGAACTCTATAAAAATAATGGTAATCATTTATTTTATATCTTAGAATTAAATATCTCTGATGCTACAGTTAAAAGATTATTAATGAAATTAAGCAACCAACTAAAAGATGAAGCCATAGGAATTATTGATGCTTTAGCTCCACCAGATGAAATCTTAGGTTCCATTTTTGGATCTAGTGATGGAGACATTTATAACAAATTTTTGTAAAAAATTTACAGTGGAAAGAACACCTTCTAAAAAGTATCTTGGTGGGAATAAATACATAACAAATGATAATTATTGTCAAATATATTGATAATAATAAAAAAAATTAATTATATCTTCTATTAGTATTAATCTATTTGGTATTAATATATATAGAAAGTTTATATAATCTTTAGTTCCTTTTGATGGTAGGTTTCATTTTTGGACTACATTAATTTATTAGTAAAATTTTTACTATTATTTATAAAATTAACTCAAACTCTAAACTATATTTTTATTAAATAATTGAATAATGACAACAAATAAACAAGGAGAACAATAATAATTATTTTAACTAATATTGCAGAAATTAATAGATTTAAGATTACTAATATTAAATAGTATTCCTAGAAATAAAATACTTTATATAATTATTTCATTACTAATTGATAAAAACACTTGAAATTATTTATATTAATAATTGAAATGTTAACAACCACTATTTATAATAGGTTAATCATTTATTGACAAAAGATGATTGAAAATATTGTTATTTATAAATATTAACATAAATGCATTATTGTATTGATATTTAACTCATTAACCAATTAAGGCAGATGCAGTCTTTGAGACACTTAATTATTAAATATTATAATTACTATTTCCAGTTTGATGGTAACTTTTAGGTTCTTCTGTAATATCTACTAAGTCTATGAATTCTGCTTTCAACCAAAATTAATCTGAATTTGCTAGTCACATCACCTCTATTTTTTTCTAAATGCTTTCTGATTTGAACAGCTTTCTTAATTAAGGCATATAAGTCTTCAGGAATTTTAGGAGCACATCCTAAGAATATTCATTAATAAACATACCTCTCTTCTTGAGGATTCTCAAAATCTTTTGGCCTGTTAAAAATCTGGTTTAAGGAACACCTTATTGATCTCTTAAGTAAACACCAATTTATGAAGCATTAAGACCTGAAGTAAATGTTAAGAATAAATTAAAACCTTTCTTTGCTAAATTAACAATTTGATCAAGGATGGATTTTGAGGATAATGTCAACCATTTTGGTGCTTTTCTCTTATATGGGAGGGCTGAACTAGAAATACCCTTTCCCTTTCCCTTAGCTTACATACGTCCCATGAATTAATTTAAGATTTAATTTTATTTAAATTTTGTTTAGTCATTTTCTTAGGTTTCTTGGGTTTCTTCTTTTTATCATCTATATCATATAATTCTTTTCCTTCCATTTTTTATAGTTTTAAATTAAGTAAATAGCATTTTCCATCCTCAATTATTATAGTTCTCAGTGTTTTTAACTACTTAATCTTGCTATTCCTAAGGGGTTTGATATAAAAGATACTCTTCTTACTTATTTTTCAAAATTTTCTTTTTAATTTATTCAATTCTTCTAACTTAATTGATTTCTTTAATTTTTCTTATTTCTTTTCATCAATAATTTATTTTAAGTTCTTCTTTTGGATTCTTCATAATTTACTTATTGTGTTGAATATTAATTGTTTTCTTATCAGATACTCTTTGATCAATTTATAACATATTCTTCAGTATTAATTATTTATTAAAATTATCAATTTAGGCTTGATATCTTTTTAAGCAAATAAAAAATCTTATTTTAAGTATACTTTTTGTAGACCCACTTTCGCATCATACTTTTTCTAATTCTACCCTATTATTTTTATAAAGTAGTTTTTATAAGAGATTAAATATTTTATCTTCAAATTTCAAATACATATATAATATTCTATCATTCTGTAGTTTCTTAATTTCCTCTAGCTATTCTGTTTTCTCACAACAAATTTTATGAATGTACCCTCTCTTTCTAACTATTATTGAAGATATAAAATATTTATGTTATAAATTAGAATAAGTTGATTTCAAATTATATATAATATGTTTTAATCATTATATTAATGAAAAAAATGGTTTGCTGCTGATCCCAAGAAAAATAATCATGTAAACTATTATAGCCGAATAGGCCATTCCACTATATAGATTTGATTGAGGGTTGAAATTTTTAATCCACAAATATACAGGTATGCTAATACACGAAAAACCAAAGCAGATTGTTTATACACTATAAGATAATGAGAAAATAAATGATTTAATTTGTGGAACTTCAAAGTCTCTGATAACGTATCTGCAAATAATGCAAATGAATATTTAAAACATAAATAGTCCTGCTGCTATCATATAGATTTCCTTAATTTATTTTTTATTATCTTCATCTGTTGCAGTCTGTATATTGTCTTCTAGTAATTCTTTATTCAATGTATAATTATGTGAATAGATTGAAGTTATGGACATGGAAATGAGGAAAATCAATAATGAATTTAATGATTACAACAATGGCTAATAGTAATACTTCATTTTTTCTTATCTAATGATTATTCCCCAAGTAGTAATCTAATAAAAAAATATCAGTGATCTCAATAACAATTAAATCCAATAGCATTGCTGAACCTTGGAGTATCCCTTTTTGGTTTCTCTTTTCAAATAGAACACTTCAAAGAAAGGATATGAAATACAACAAATTTAGTTGAAGCTATAAGTTATCCATTCTGAAGCACCACTTGAAAAATTTGCATCGAATAAACTAGAATTTAAATATGAACAAATATTTACTTTTCATCCATCGATATGTATTCCTGACTTGCATCAGGTACTTCATAGTATATCAATAAGAAAATTAAGGTATTCAATAATATTTTACCTAAAAATGAAATTATGAGTCTATATTGAATGTCATAGTAATGTTCAAAGTACGAAAATTTATAAAAGCCATAAAATAATGTTAATACTACCGTTGAATAGCAAACGATTGTGGGGAAGAATAGTTCTGCTTATTCTGAAGCCATTAAATGATGAAACTCAATGTAAAACCATCGATTAACCTTTGGTAAGCTGTCCCCCAATCTTACAATTATACTAAATAATCCAAGGGTATTTATTATTAAATTACAATATATGAATGAATTGTAGATTTTTATTGAATCTTGTTTTATTATATGGGCATAAATAGGGTTACCTTCCTGTTTGCATATTTTAATAACCAAATAACATGGTATCAAAATTAAAAATGAAAGCAACCAATATACAATCACTGAAATAACCATTTTTAAAGGATTATCAAATGATATATCAATAAAAAGTTAGTTCATATTAGGAATCAACATAGTATTAGCCATGTATATTACTGCCAATATTGAAGATCCAAATTGAAAGAAATTCTCTTTTCTGTAGTGCACAACTTCCATTGTTTTTTCATGATAAGTCATCGATGTATAGGAACCTAGAGTATCTACATCTTCATCTGATTAAAGGTAAGTTTTTGATTTCATTTTATTATTTATAACTATTCATATTATATCATGGTTGACATTTCAATTTAAAGCAAATTTATTCTGACCAACAGTCTCTAGAAAATACATCATTTCCTCCAATTCATCTGATTTCTTAAATTGAATAAGTAATTTCTTCTTTGAATCCATCACTAATCCAGGAATAACAAATTAAATCTCTAATTCTAAAGCATTCCTAGTTGTCATTTTCATTCCATCAAGTGGATATTTGTTTTCCGGCCTTGAAAATCTAGTTGGCTTACCATCAAAAGTCAAAAAGTAATGATCAACTGTAATAATAATGCCAGTCTCAATCCAAGTCTTGCCAATAGTTCCAACATCTCTTTATGCTGAAAATTGTTTTAGAATTAAAGGATGGGATAATTCAGCAAATTTATCAATTACCTATGAATACTTTTTAAATTTTACTTAGAAACTTTGAAAATATTTAACTAATTCCTATTGTTGCTCTGTCTGAATAAATTCCAATTCTTATTTTGTTAGTACAAAATCATATGAATACAATGTCTATACTTCTTATTATATTTTAACTCCATTCAAAGCTGCAATAATTGAATCATGTTAAGGAATCTTACCATAAACATTCATAATTTGATTTTAAAACTCTATTAAAGTATGTGTAACCAAATCCAATCTTTAAGATTCTAGTAATTTTATTTCATTCCAGCTATTTAATATCCATGCTCCAAACTCTCTTTAATAGATTACTACTCTTGAAGCAGCCTAAAAAATATTATTAACTACGATTTACCTATTTATATTTTAATTCAGCTCTCAAAAAATCCTTTTATGGTTTTTTTCCTTTAATTGTCATATTTTAGTACAATTTATCATATTTGTTATAATATTTGAGAATTTCTTTATCTAAATCTGCTAATGTCTTTTTGAATCGATTATATGAATTTATTAAGTCTATATTCATTAAAAATATCTTGATACCTTTATTTTAATTTGTAAAATTGTTCATTTCTTATTCTAATCTTTCTCTTGTCTAATTTTACATCCATACAATAAAAATCTTAATTTAATCTGTTTATCTTTCCATAGCAGAATCAATTGTTCTTACTGCTTTTGAAAACTCAGGATAATTACATTACATAATCTTTCCATCTAATGATTAAATTTAAATATTACCAAAATCCTTAAACAACTTACTTAATTAAGCAGTTTAAGAGTATTTTGATTGTTATTCTTCTTATTCAATCCTTTATTTCATAAATGAAACTAAAAATTTCATAGATTCATCAGATGAAGCTACTACTTTTTATAATCGTGCCCAGACAGAATCAACTAATTATCTATGTTAGAATATTTATGAAGATCTGTGAAGTTCAAAACTTTTGGTTTATTCAAATGCTTCTGTCTTTCTTTCTAATGCAGCCTGATGTACTATTCTCTTAGTTTCTGCTTTATTTATCATAATAGGCTATAATGGGTTGCTAATCTAAGATACGTTCTTTTTATTCTCTTCTGACTTCACAACTTCTTATATAGCACCAACCGGTTGATTTTAATCTTATTCCTCCTATTCTTCAATTTAAAAATTTAATTTTTTCTCATTATTTTACCTTGAAGCTACCTAATCTTATAGCTCTTAGTCTCTATTTTCTGGTACTTCATTTTGAACAATACCATCTTGCAACTAGTCGAATTAATCAGACATAAGTAAATTCAAATTAATTAAGTTTATTTATATTCAACTTAAAAAATTTCATTATCATTTATATATTTAAAGTTATGAATTATCTCTAGATATATATATTTTAGGAATACACTGTTTTAATAATAATTAACAAATTTGATTAAATTTTATGGATACTCAATAATTAAAAAGATGGACTTTAAAACTTTTAGTTGCATATTCCCAAATAATGAGGTATTTTCCATCATTTGTCATAGTACCATAATTCCAAGGATGTTAACAATCTATTTGTGAACAAGCTATTTAATAATGAAGTTTATTTTGCTTGATAATATTAACATATTGACTGTGTTTTAATACTAAAATCTAATTCTTTTGATTATAAATTATAGGGAAAAAGCATTCAACCTCTGGATCCTAATTATTTAACACCAATTTCAATTCATCTCTTTGTACAAACTTAGAATTTTACATTTTAAGGAAATGTATTTAACCATTCTTCTTTTATTGAAAAACTATTGTGTCATCTCCAAAATAACTAACTCTATAACAAATATCATTTATTGATTTATCAATAACATATTTAAATTCCCAGATTTTAGCATCATTTTTTTCCCAAATAATGATTTGTTTATCACTACTAGATGAAACAAATTGATTGCCTTTAGAATTTAAACTTATACTATACACTGGTTTTGTATGCTTATCTAATCTATAAGAATCTAAAATAGTATTTTGCTCAATATTGAATGAAAATATTTTAATTGATCCATCAAAACAACCTACTACTAATTAATTTTCTATTTGATTAAGACCCATAATTAAGGAATAACTTGAATTAATCTTAATGTTTTATATTGGTTGCCATTTATTTGGACTACTTTCTTTCCAGAATTTTAATGTCTCATCTTTGCTTCCAGAAATAAGTATATTTTCTTATTGACAAAAAATTAAACAAACAACTTTATCATTATGTCCCTATAAGATTGAATTGATTCCTTATATTTATCCTTCAAAAAATTTCCATATTTGAATATTCTTATCAGCTGCTGTGGCTAATAATGATTCATTATTATTAAAGGCCAAAGCATTACAAAGTTATTCTTCTTTTGTTTCAGAATTTATTTAGCTTGCAATAGTCTTCATTTTTTTTGATTAAAAATGTTCATAATGATTAGCATTCTTTATAATTTAATGTGCCATTCCTTAAAACTTAGTAACTTCCTTTGTTTTCAGATTTAGATTCCCAATACCTATAGTTACCTTTTCAAAATTATTCTCATTTATTGAATTTATTCCATAAACATCAAAAGCTAAACTTTACTATTTTAATTCTTCTTCATCAATTTCTAAATTTTCTATCTCATCCAAGAATGTGTATAATAGCTTCTATTATTTATAATAATTTAAATGATCTATCCAACTCTAGCAAGATGAAATTAGATTTTGAATATTAGTATGAATCTCACTAGAAAAATTACCTATGTCCTAAATAAAGCTTTCAATATGATTAATAAATCTTTCTGCAACATTCTCTGTTTCATTATAACATGACTACTTAACATGTTCGATTCTTTCTAAAGCTTTAGTTATATAAATTAGATCTGGAGGATTGTTAAAAAATTCTATGCATTTGGAACATAATAATCTATCAGGCCCTCTTTTTTTATTATCTTTTATGATATATTCAATTGGTGTGTTTTTGTGATTATTGACACAACATAACAAATCAAAATTCTCACACATCTTAACTTTTGACTACTTTTGGTAATACATTATAATAGAAATAATAGAAAATAATATATATTATTATAATATATACATAGTCTAATTTCTTTATTTTTAAAATATCCAATTAATTTTTTCATCTTTTATAGTCATAAAATATAATATGAATGATAAAGACAGATATGATTAATAGAGAACTAATAGATAAAGAAGAATCATTTAATTTAAATGTTACAAACGAGTTTCTTCTTTGCAAAACAGAGTTAATAACATTATCTCATTTAGAGAAAGCAGAAGCTATTCTATATGATGTGTTGTAGGTCGATCTTCTGAATCATAACCTTTAGTTATTTCAAAATATCATAACAAATCCAAATCAAACTTAGGTTTGGTTGCAATTTATTTAAAACTGTTTTATTGTTGTTATTCATTTTTTTTCATATCATAATTTATATTTAATTTATGTAAAATTACATTATGTGTAAAAATTATCATTTTGAATATATTTTAAATAGATATTAACTCAGCTTAATTCAAGATTATCCAATTACTTTTAGCATGCTTCTGCTTCAACAATCTGTTCATTTTTTTGTTATTCTGATTTTTAATGGCAGTCTAAATTTTATAGTTTCACTAAAATATAGTTATAATTTAAGAACCTTTTTTAAGATAGAATTATTCTTTAAATTAATCGTTTTATATCCCATAATCCAAACATGCTATTGCTTCTTTAATTAAACCCTAATTCTTTAGGTCCTTAACTAATAATATTCAAACTCTATACCAATTTATTTGTAATAATTTACATTATGTTTGTTTTCTTAATCCTCTAAACTAATCAATTTAATAAACTCATTAATACTTCCTTATATAAATAATGTTTTAGCTATTCTTAATAATATATATTAACCTTTTTCATTTTTGCAATATAATTCTTAATTGTTTTCTTAACATAAAATTAACAATTAATCACAGCATTCAATAATTTCATCATATCTTTATAAAATTTGTAGGCTTTTAACTATATAAATAGAATTTCTACTTTTTTTTTTATAATAAATCTCATATGCATGTTCAATCTAAAATTTATTAACAAAGGAATCAATCTTTTAAAGTATTATACTTCCACTTGAATATTCAATAGTTTTATTCAATTCTTGAGAATCATCTAAGATGTGAGCTGAAGATTAAAATAAAACAAATTACTTGAACCTTCCTATTAATTAATTTATGCAGTTTTGATAAAATAAATCTGACGATCACAAAAATTTATTATTTCTTGATGATTATTCTTTAATGCTAATTCCTCAACTAAATAGTTTTTAATACTTATACTTATTTTTTCATTTTGTTCAAAACAAAGAAACTCTTAGTTAATTTGCATCTTAAAATTTGTGTAAAAATTAAAAAATTTATTAATTTTAATTACAAATAATAAATACTTATTATTAGGACCTCATAAGTACATATATATATAATAAATAATAGTTCTTCTTTTTAAAATAATATTTATTAATGTAAATAAGGTTAAAGGGAAATGTAAAATGAAAAGCTAAATAAATTGTATATGTGAAAATATGAGAGAGAAAGGGATAGAATTAGTCTCATTGAACAATTACAGGTATTTTGAAATGAATATGGTGTATTGTACATATAAACATATTAAAAAAATAAGATTTAAAAAAATTAAAAAAATATTTATTGACGAATGGTGAAAATGAATGTCTTGAATGATTGCCTCCGTTCTATTGTGAATGCTGAAAGGTTGTAGTTGTTGTCCTAACATATTTAAGATAAGGAAGAAAGCAAGTGTTGATTAGACCTACATCAAAATTGGTTGTGAAGTTCTTATAAGTTATGCAAAGACATGGGTACATTGGTGAATTCGAAATTGTTGATGATCATAGAAGTGGCAAGATTGTTGTTGAATTATTGGGTAATAAATGACACAAAGTGTTAGGACGCATCAATAAATGTGGTGTGATCTCACCCAGATATGATGTTACCTTAGGAGAATTCGAAAAATGGGCCAATAACATTCTACCAGCCAGATAATTTGGATGTGTTGTGCTCACCACTAATGTTGGAATTTTAACACATGAAGAAGCTAGATAAAGACACATTGGAGGCAAAATCCTTGGTTTCTTCTATTGATATCATTAATAAACATAGTACAATAATATTTATTTTTATATATGTCAAGTGTTCTATCTAGTTTTAGGGAATATTCAATTACTCAAACCTAGAAATAGAAAATAAGAAATTGTAAAATTAATGAAGCAAATTAATATATATCAGATTTGCATGGGAAAGCTATCCAAGTCATAGCATTTTAGCATTAATGTACAATAATATCGAATTCATAAATAAATGCAATTATTTTTTGATCTATTTGTTTAAGTTTGGATAAACTTGATGAATTAGGAAATACATAATCATTTCCAAAACATTTGATTTTTTTATAATCTTTTCATTCATCAGAAGTAGATAGTATCTACAAAACTGCATGATTATTTTAAGGATGGTTTGATAAATGGAATAACTATAATATAGGTTTGACAAATTTAAGAGAATAAATAAGTATATTATCATTATAAACTAAAACTGGATTACCTTAAAAATTCAAAAGATCAAAAATGATTTCGAAAAGAGAGTAATTCTTTATTAAATCAACTTAGAAAAGAAAAGTATAATAATGGTAATACTTAATTTAAGAATCAGTCATAGGATTATTATAAAATTGAACATAACATGAAATTAAGTTTATTAAAAAATTAAGTCCAATGAAACAGTTGTAAACTACCAAGTGTAAAATAATTTATTAAAGCATAAAGACCTTATAGTTTAATTCAGATGTAATAATTATAAATATTAAATTGATGTAATTAATAACATAAAATAATTTGAATGCAAGATGGTTGAAAATATTAGCATTTAAGATATGCTACTTTAAGAATAGGATTGAAAACATCTAAAAAAACTAATAAAATTCCTTATTAATATATATTTAAATAGTTTATCTATTCTTTTCTTAAGATGTATAAGAATTTGTGATTTGAGTCTAGATATGTGATTGATCTATATGCCAGAGTAGAAATTTCCATCTAATTATACTATGGATTATGAAAAATAAAAAAAATAAACGAAGCAACGTTTAGAATGATTATAATTTTAATGTGTGTGTTTTTATCATTATTTTCCCTTTCTGTTTTGAACTGGAGCTTAATTGCTAACAGCATGTTCTTCAATGAGGGAATCTCCAACATATTCATTAACTCTCTTTTTCAAGTATTCATTGACGGTAGCAATCTTTTCTCTATAAATTAGAAGTGATTCTTCTAATAACTAGTTTTCTTCATGTCTTTTGGCTTTTTCTGAATTGTATAATTTCTTTTTGTAATTGTATTCCTCTAAAGTTATTATAGATTGTTAAATTACCTTAAGTCAAACTCAAGATTCTCATGCTTTAATCTTATAATTCTTTCTTTTTGGTCAAGATGTCTTAGGCCAATTCTTTGTCATTTTATAAAGAATTTAAGAATTTAGCTTTAGCATCATATTCTTATTTTAGAGATTCTTATTCAGCCAACAAATTAGTCTTGAAATCTGCGAAATCGTTGGCTGATTGAATTTCTTATTCTTCAAGACCTTTAATAGTATCTCTTAATTTTTCAATTAATTATTGAATAATTCCAACAACATCCTTTTCTACTAATGAGGCTATTTATTGGCCGTTTCCATGCTATCCTAAATAAATTATCTATTATTTTGTACTTGTTTATGCAAAAGAGGTTTCCTCTTCACCTAATTTCACAAAGTCCTAGACTGCTTATTCTTCAAATAGATTAGCATACTTGCTTAATTTCTCTGCATAATCTCCAATATGGTTCTTTTCTATTAACGTGCTTTATTTGCTTTGTGCATCACTTCTTACCCAATCAAGGACAGAAAGAGCATTCTTATATTCTCTCAATGTATCAATGAATAAGGCATTGGCTTCACATCTTTATTCAGCTAAATTTTCAAGCTTAACTTCATTTGCCTTGTATCGCTTGTTATTCCAATTCAAGTAGTCTGTTGTTTATTGGATTTTCAGGCTTTAAGTTGAAAGATAAACAATTACTCGACAGCTTCCAAGTCTTATTGAGCTGCAGCAGCACTCTTGGAATTTACATTCACAATTCCTGAGAACTCATTGATGTCTTACAAAATGGCATTTTCAAATCTTTAAAATGTAAGATCAGCTTTGTCTTGTGCTTCAACATTTGCTCCTTAAAGATCTTCTAATAAAGTAAGCACTGATTGAATGGCATCCTAAGAACTCATCACATTAGTTTTAGAACTAAGTAAATTCAAAAAATCTGTATTGATTTTCTTAGGGCTACAGAAAACACTCTGACTTAAAAGCAGAATGACTAATACTCCTGAAATACTTTTCATTTCTTTTGTTCAATAATAAAAATATTTATTTAAATACCGTTTTTATACATTAATATAATTGAACATTTGTTTGATTTTGTATAGATCAAGCAATCAATCCACATATAATATAGGAGTTCATTTATATATCAATTAAAATTTAATAAAAAATGATGATATAAGCTATTAAAACTAGATGAACTATTCAATTTTATGGTTTTGTATTTGAGAATATAAATATTTAATAATAAATAATTTAATAATTTAAATAGAATGTAAAAATATCACCCTTTTTCAAAAGTAGTTGTTGATTTTTTCAAATATTTTACAACTAACAAGTAGATGTTCCATTTATTTATTAATGAAATGACTATCAATTTTTATATTTCTTAATTATTCAAATATAATCTATTTCTATAGAAAACAAATTGTGTATGTTGATTAATTCAAATTCACTATTCAATATATAGAATCACTTAGAATAATATAATAATAATTTTAATTAATACACGTAAGATGGTAATTATCTCAGCAGCAATATGTGATAAGAATGGAATTCTGTTTATTGGGAGATAATTTTAAGGAATTACAACAAATGAATTAAGGGAAGTATGAAACACTTTTAATTATATTTAGTAAGTTCGTAATTTTCCTAAATTGATTTCACCAACTTAATAGCATACATTTATAGATCATGAGAATCAAAGATATATATATACTCCAATAGATAATATTTATATAGTTTTGATTACATCAAAAAATAGCAATATAATTGAGGATTTAGAAGTATTAAGAATTTTGAAGAATGTCCTCTCTGATATCTGTTCATCAAGTATTAATTATACTTAAATATAGTTAGTGAAGAGTCAATAAAAAAGAATAGTTTTGAAATACTTTTAGCAATTGATGATATAATATCAGCAGGTTTGAGAGAAAGCACAACAACAAGTTAAGTTTAGACAGCTTTGGAGATGGAAAGTTCAGAAGAAAAGATTCATTTAATGTTAACTAAAGCAAGAGTAATAGAATATTCATTATATTAGGAAAATGAAGCTAAAGAATAAGCTAAAAAACATTAAATGGAAATGGAAAGAAAAAGATAAGAAGAATTAGCTTAGAAAAAGAATTAAAAAT
Organism: Paramecium biaurelia; assembly: GCA_000733385.1. Classification (NCBI taxonomy): domain Eukaryota; phylum Ciliophora; class Oligohymenophorea; order Peniculida; family Parameciidae; genus Paramecium; species Paramecium biaurelia. Next base: position 148,289 of record JPFL01000073.1, read on the forward strand.
AATCAAAAGCTATTGATAATGCATTCAAATTACCATAAAATGAAGGTATTTAAATAGTATTGAATTTAGAAAAGGTAAATCCAGCACCAAAACCTGAAGTAATTAATGAAAATTTAAGTACACAATCTTAAGTGATGCAAAAAACGAATGTGAAATCAGCCCCTAAAAAAGGCATGTAATTAACAAAGAAGAAAGAAACCACTTAATTTGAATGAATTTAATATTAATAATGCAAATAGCTATAATCATTTTTAATTTCAAATATCTGACAAAGGTTGATTGCATCCTGCCTATTTATTCATTACATTCTTATTATCCTTAATATCAATCCATAAATCTCATATTATTCCTATATCTCTAATAATCTTTTACTTGATTAATGATAATCTTAATAAGTATCTGTATCATCAGTGTCCTAAATTTGTATTTAAATTTATACTTCGCTACAGGATAGTTAAAATGAAGTGGATGTGATTTTAAGGTAAGCTTTAGAATGATTGAAAAGTTCAAATCTTTATGTTTTTTTTGGAGTTAGGTAATCTAGATTATATTTTGGATCATCCTTCCAATAATTATGGTTTACTATGAACTACATTGTAATTACATTTTGAAAATCCATATTCCTAGGACACTTTATTAATTAAATTGTTAAAATTACATTTTATCAGTTTAAATCAGAATTACATCTAAAAAACATTAAATTTATTCTAAATATATATAACTATAATTTTCAATTTTCGATTAGTAAAAATTGTAAATTGGATTAAAGACTTAATAATAACCGCTTTATATTATTTCTCTCACATATTTTTTGAAGGCAAAGAATACTTACTAATCCTATAGTTATGTTTACTTTTATCGATCTCCACTAATTTATTAAAATTCCATAATACAACAAAAATTTATATAAAATAGATTTAGGCTATCCATTTCTAATTACATTATTCAATCTGATATGATTAACATAATTTTATTTTCTTAGGGTTTATGAAATTTGATTAACTATATTCTACATTATCATTAGAACCTAATGTAGAAAATTGTAATATAATTTATTAGTAGAATAATAAGATTATATTAAATACAGAAATTATTTTGTTTTTGCTGAGATTTGTTAAAAGTTAACTTAGTTAAGTTATTCATTCATTATTCCTAATATTTATTACAATTTCTACCTTTGAATTACTTTATTATAATTAATTTATACCTCTATTGGATTTAATCAAGAGATTATTTATAAACTAAGTTCTATCCAAAGTCTATTTATCCTTTAGGATTTCTTTTTTTATTATAAATGTAAATTTTTTATTGGATCTCAATTTTAAATTAATAATTGGGCATGTAATATTTATAAATTAATTTTAAGATAACTAAATTTTTGAAGGAAATATTCTATTAATTAAATTTTTAGATTGATTTTAATTAACCTAAATCTTGAATTATATATACCTTATGTATAGTTTAGAATTTGAATGAGAATACATAATCTTTAGATTACAAGATTCTAATTAAATAATAACTTTTATATAATAGATAATATTAATTCTAAAATTTATAATTATAATTTTCTATTTATGTAAAAATATATCAAAGAGTGCTAAGCTTTTATCATTACAGCTGGAGCAGGAATGGGAGTTGATTCTGGTTTACCAGATTTTAGAGGAAACAAGGGTTTTTGGAAAGTTTACAGACCTTTTGAAAATAAATTTGGATTTACAGATTGTGCTAATCCATAATTTATGAATTATAATCCTAATTTATTTTGGGGATTTTATGGGCATAGATTACATATGTATCGAGATTCTATTCCTCATGAAGGATTTTAGATACTCAAAAAAATTTGTTTTAATAGAGATTACTTTGTTGTAACAAGTAATGTAGATGGGCAATTTTAGAAGGCTGGGTTTGATAGAAATCAGATTTATGAAATACATGGATCAATTCATAAATTCTAATGTACTCCATGTGATAAATTATATGATGCTGATTAGTTTCAAGATTTATCAATTGATTAAGAGAAATTTATAGCAGCTGATCCATTGCCTTAATGTGAATGCAAGCATTTATTAAGACCTAATATTTTAATGTTTGGTGATTGGGATTGGATTTCAACTATATATGAACAGTAGGAAAAACGATTTTTTGACTTTGTAGATAAATACAAAAATAATAAGGTTTGTGTAATAGAGATTGGAGCAGGTACTTCTATTCCAAGCATTAGAAATTTAGGTGATAGAATTCTTGATAATATTAAATAATCTATTATGATTAGAATAAATCCTACGGAAGCTGATATTCCAAAAGATGATAGATATTTTAGTATTTAAAAAGGAGGTTTAGAAGGCATTAAAGAATTGGAAGTATGAATATACTTTTGTTTTTTATATATAAATTTTTAATATTTAAATGGCTTATTTCGGAAATAATCCATAGCGTGGAGAATTGCAAGAGCTTTATGCTGATTTAAATGACTTGAATTTTGAAAAGAAAAAAGAAGTAACGATTAACAACCATAATGTAGGCTGTTAAGAAGGTGATAGCTTATATGACAGTGGGTAAAGATGTATCTGATCTATTTCAATCTGTCATAAAGTGTTTAGAATTTAATGATATAGAGATGAAAAAACTAGTAATGATAAATAATTATTCCTTAGATTTATTTATACATCGTTAATTATTCCAGATAAAAGCCCGACGATGCCATAATGGTGATACAAAATTTTAGAAAAGATGTCAGGAAATCAGAGAATCCTTTGGTAAGAGCACTAGCCATAAGGACTTTTGGGTGTTTGCGAGTACCTAAACTTAATGAATATTTAATTGAGCCTCTAAAGGATTGTATATAAGATGATGATCCATATGTTCGTAAAACTGCAGTTTTGTGTGTTCCAAAGGTAAATACTACTTAAATTACTTTAGGTATATGAAGTGTCACCTGAAATATGTCCTCCGCTATTGGAAGCACTTTAGAAATTATTGGAGAAGGAATCAAATGCATTAGTTTTGGCTAACTTGATTTAATCAATGAGAGAAATTGAAGTTGTAAGTGGCAAATAAATTATCAATTTGAATTAGAAGATCATTTAAAAGTTATTATTAGCTGTTGATGAATGTATTGAATGGGGATAAATATTTATTTTGGATTATTTAGCTACTTATAATCCATAAGATTCAAAATAGGCTGAAGTAATTATTGAAAGAACACTTCCAAGATTGAGTCATATAAATCCAACTGTTACGTTTTGTGCTGTTAAGGTTATACTTAAATATTTGGATTTCTTAGTTAATGGAGATCTAGTTAAAAATCTATGTAAAAAGGTGGCACCATCTTTAATTTCTTTGTTATCTTGGAATTAACCAGAAGTATAATATACAATCCTCAGAAACATCTCTTTGATTTTATAGAAGTTCCCAATCTTATTTGAAAATGATGTTAAAGTGTTTTTCTGTTCTTTTAATGAACCCTATTATATCAAATATGAGAAATTAGATATTATGGTTAGAATTTGTGATTCCAAAAATTTTGGATAAGTTCTTAATGAACTACTCATTTATTTAAATGAAGCTGATCCTCATTTTGTCAGAAAGACTATTAAATCAATTGGAAAAATTGCTATCACTTATGACAAAGCTTTAGATAAGTAAAATGATACTCTTAATTTATAGAGCAGTCTCTATTTTAGTAGAATTTGCTAAAAATATTTAATAACCAACTGAACCTGTTTAAGAATTGCTAATTTAAATGCAGCTTATTTATAAAAAAAACAAATAAATGTATAAACATGAAGATAGTCTAAAAATAATATATTCCATTATTGATTATGCAAATGAACCAGAATCAAAAGTAATTTAATTTATTAATAGTTAAGAGTGCATGTGCATGGATTTTAGGAGAATTTGGTGAATTTATTCCTAAATCTGTTGAAAAAATGAAAGAATATCTTGATAATTTTTAAATGGAAGATAGATTAGTTTAACTTTAATTACTTACATCAGCAGTCTAATTATATCTCAAATATCCATCATAATGTTCTGCTCTTATATAATAGTTGATTATTTCTGCAAAAGATTCATTTAATCCTGATGTTAGAGATAGAACCTATATTTATTGGAGATTATTGTCAACAGACCCAGAAATTGTTAAGAACTTAGTTTGCTTTAATAGTGGAACCTTCTCCAATTTTTCAAAGGATCTACGCTTATGGGAAACCTAAGATTTAGTAATAGCATTGGAAAATATGGGAAGCATTAGTAATCTATTCCATAAACTACCACATTAATTATATAAGAACATTAAAATAAAAATAAAGTATTTATTATTTATTCAAACCTTTATAGTAATTAACAAGAGATTAAAATATATAAAGGAGAAGAGAAACCAGAAATCTAAGCTATAGAATAATAAGATGAAAATCAGTAAAATATATAGAAGGAGTAATAATAACAATAAGATATGGATCTTTTAAATTTTGATGATCCTCCTGTTAATAACAATTAAAATAATAATAGTAACAAGACAGATTTATTTGAGCTTATTTGAACATCTATTAATATAAATTGCCATTTATAAAAGACTTATAAATTATTTCAATATTTGTTTTTGATATTAATCAATTATAAAAATTAAAAACAGATCAATTCTCATCATCTTCTGGAATTAATTTATCTACATTATATTTCTATTTCAGTTCTATTTGTATAGCAGTTGCTTAGTTTGTCAATTTATCTACTTCTTGTTAAATTTAATCGGCTTCCTCATATTGCTCTTACTTTAATTAATAAAAATAATTACTTGAGCATGATCTGAAACCTATTCTTCTAATTATTTTATTTATTATTAAAGTTCTTAATATGCCTACTTTTGATTTTCAATATAACTTTAAATTTGTTCTTCACTCATTTCAATTACATTTTCTAATTCTTATTAAATTTATTCTTTTTCATTTGAATCTATAACTTATTCAATTTATTAATTTTCCACTTAATTATCTTATTCTTAATGTTATTCATTTTAATGTTCTTATTAATCCTCATTTTCATTAACATGGTTGATAACTTCTTCTTCTTCTTTTTCATGATCTTACTCTACTTCTTATTCTTAAATCTAATCTACATTATCAATTGAAACCTTTCTATTTGCATAAATTAAATCTTAATATTTATTAAATAATTGTTCTAATTCTGTTTTAATCTATAAATTAATTAAATTTATAATAATACATCTAATACTAATTAAGATAATCCACAATAATCGATTTAAGATATCTCTTACAATTTTAATTCTAAAACAAAATATCTGCAAATTTCTGTATTTTACTAAAGTTATTAATATTAAAGTTATCTAGATAATAAGGAATCTTCTATTTCATCAATTTCTTTTAGAATTTAAGTTTCAATATTTTGATTCTCAGAAATCTTCTCTTCATATAAAGAAATCTATCTTTAAACTTCTTTTATTTATTCATTAATTTATGCAGCACCTTTAAAATTTTTATTTTATACTAGCAATGCCTTATCATCAATCATCTTAGGTAGTTTTTTTTATAGTTCACTTTTTTTATTAAGAATTTCATGTAATTAAGATTGTCCCATATTCCTCTTGTAATTTAATTCATCAATTTACCTTTAAACTTATGCTAATTCCTTTAATGCTTCTAAACTTACTTTTTTAGCCTCTTAATATTTAAATGTTACATCTAATTCTTATTAACATTATTCAGGTACTAAATTGGCTTTTCGATTAAGTTCATTTCTTCTCTCTCTAATGGCTTCCAATTATTATGATAAATATTCAAGTTTATTCTTATATTCATGTTATTTTCTAAGACTATCTCCTTCAAGGGCTTCAATTTAGGCTCTTTCTGTGGCTAAACTATTTAGTTCATCATTAAGTTTTGTTCTCTTATTTTAGACTTTTCCTAGTTATAAATTGAATTTTTATTGAACTTATTAAATTTTTTCTTTTGTTGAAAGTAAATCAACATTCACCTTCTATAATTCATTTTTTTTAAGATTTAATAATTATTACAATTCTTCAATCTCAGATTCTAAAGCTGACTTTTTATAAATTAATTGATCTTATTCAATTCGATATTCTTTAGTTTGATTATCCATAATTTAATTCAAGTGTTGTTCCTCTTCATCCAAATGTTTACTATCAATCTCAGTATGAATTTATTAAATTTTCACTCTCTCATTTTCTTCTTCTATATGTTATTGTAATTTCTTAATTTAGGCTTACCCTTCAAACCTGTATTAATCACTATATTTTATATGTAATCTTTCAATTTCTTCCAATTTTTATTCAGTTTCTTAATAAAAAGGATATTCTTCTCCTCTTATATTTTCTTTCTCATCTTATAATTTAGAGTACTATTATTCTTCTTATTTAATTTAATTATCTATTTAAGTGATTTTATCTTATATTTATTTTAAGGATTATTCTATTTCCTCTGCTTTCTCAAATTATTCCTATTGAACACAAACTTATTACTCTATAGATAATTGAGTAAGTCGACTATTACATTCTTATAATTTTTGTTAATATAAAACGATATGCTTTTCAATTTCCTATTGAGATATGTAAATTTGAGCTTTCTTTTAATTAACTTCATTTTGGAAGTACTCCAATTCTTCCATAATCATTTAATGTTGTTTTACATAAGAATTATCAAGTTGAGGATTAATAGAACTTTAATTAATTTAGCTTTTATTTATAATAGAGCTCTTCAAAGGTGAGGTTGATTGTGCTGTTGATTAATATAAAAATTATTACTATTATTATTATTATTATTATTATTATTATTATTATTATTACTATTATTGATATTATTATTATTATTACTATTATAATTATTATAATTATTATTATTGATATTATTATTAGTCAAACTCCTTTTCATTATATTCATTTTACTTCTATAATAGTTTTTTTTAATCGTCATTAATGATTTGCTCTTTTGGTTATTTTGGAGAATAATTTTATTAATATGATTACTCTTACGTGTACTCCTATTATCTATTGATTTCTTGCACTTAATTTTATTTCACTTAAATTCCATATATAATTTGGCTTTCCACCTATTCTTATAATAATTCATCTGTAGGAAGTGTTTGTTCAGGCTATTTTTTTTTTAAAAACCCAAAGCCAGTTGGTTTCTTTTTGACCTCTTCTACATTTATTTTAACTTCAATTTTTTGCTCAAGATTGGATTCTTCTTATGGAGCAGGTATTTCCATCTAATTAAATTATTGCTTGTAAGCATCACTCTCTGGGGATAAGATATCAGAATTAGATTAAGATTAGGTGAGCTATGTCTGGTGTGATTAAGGATAGGACTATTATTATTGTAATTCTTATGCTTAAGGAGGTGGTGCTTTTACTTTAAGACTTCCTTTGAACATGGATCCTTTTGGAGCTGGTTACTAAGGAGGAGCAATCGAAGGCTACTATACAACTTATTATTGTTATTATATAGGTGGTGGTGGAGGTGCTGTTGATTATTGGGTTTGCTCTTTCTTTTTAAACATTGAGAACATTTTTAATTTATTAATAATGGAATTTGAAAGAATCACAGTGACAAAAAGGGGAATGGAGGTGCAATAATAACTAAAATAAATACTTGGATTTAAGGAAGGTAGACAAATTGGAACAATAAGAAAGAAGGGTAGAGTAAAATTATTAAGAAAATTGATAGAATATAGTGAGAATCTTTTGAGTAAACAAAAAGAGCAAGATATCCATACGTCTAGTTTTTTAGAGCCTAAATTAGAGAAATAGGAATAGAATAACTTGTTTCTTACTAATAGATTCATTAACAGATAAAAGTATATTAAAAAAGAGATGGAGAAGTTTAGTTAGAAAAAGACAAAGTTTGGTGGTAGTTTCTAGAGTGAATCTCATCATTCCTTAAAGTGTTTAGATTTTAGATAAATGCAATATTTGAAAAGTAAATATACAGAGGGGTTCTTCTTAACGAAATAGAACCAATAATTTAAAATGCGTAATGATTTTGTATTTGGTAAGTCTCGAAGCCTTAGGGTTAGGACACGCAATAAGAAGAGGATAAACATTTAGCATTTAAATAGGCAAAATTTGAAAGAATGATTAGAAAACATGAACAATTCCATCTACAGACATAAAGTATTCCATAGTATGAAAAAGGAATTAAAAGAGAACCAAATTTTATGAGTGATTTAGTGAAATCAATGGAAAAAAAAGAAATTTCTTCAAGAGTAGAGAGTATTAAGGAAATTAACTAAAAATTTGGAAATAATTTAGATTTACTTGAATATCATAGTTTGAGAAAAGAAAGATTTTAATAAACTTTAAGTCATTTGCATTTTAATAAATATGAGAAATTATGGAAGACACTAAGAGTTGGAAAGTGATTGAAAGTATATATTAAAATTTAAAAAAAATCTTTTTTAAATATGGGCAAGAGAATTAGAAGTGATTTTTATCGGTTTATCATTGTTAGCATAAAGAAAGGGTAAATCAAACAGTGTCTTTAAGGCACATTAAAACTAAAGAGTTGGAAGTCTTTAATATAGACATCTTGATTATGCTGAAAGACATGGTTAAGTTAAAGGTGTGATTAATGAGATTATTCATGACCCAGGAAGAGGTGCTCCTCTTGCAAAAGTTGAATTCAATGATCCTTACAAATACAAAAAATAAACTAAGCTCGTTATTGCACCAGAATGGGCATATTCAGGATAATATATTTACTGCGGTTTAAAGGGTATTTTGAATGTTTCTCACATGTATTGTTGCTTAATTAGCTACAGGTAATGTCTTGCCTATTGGATAAATTCCAGAGGGTACAGTAGTTTGTAATTTGGAGGAGCATCCTGGAGACAACGGTGCTTTAGGAAGAGCAACAGGATGTTATGCTACTATTATAGGTCATTCTGATGATGGAGCCTAAACTAGAGTTAGATTACCTTCTGGTACAAGAAAAACATTGAGTTCACTTTTCAAAGCCACTGTCGGTTTGATATCTGGTGGAGGAAGAACTGAAAAACCTATACTTAAAGCAGGAAGATAATTCAATAAATATAGAAGACTTAGAAAAGTATGGCCTAGAGTTAGAAGTTTTGCTATGAATCCAGTTGATCATCCTCATGTATTTCTTTTGATTTCCTCTTATTTAGGGTGGTGGTAATTAATATCATATTGGTCATCCATCTACTTTGTCTAGATATGCTCCTCCAGGTTAAAAGGTAGGTCTAGTAGCTGCCAGAAGATCAAAACTTCTTAGAGGTGATGCTTAACTCAAATAAATGGACGAAGACTTGGCTGCTTAATAAGCTAAAAAATGAAATCTGTTTATGTTTTAGTACATTAAATCAATCAATTAAATTATGAATTTTCTTTTTTCAAATGATGATGATGATGGAAATTTTGATTCCTTTATAACACAGAATTTGAAACCAGAGGCTCCTAAAGAAAAACCATCAAGCAAAAAATTATCGACTAGTTTCAAACCAATAGAACTCAAAAGCTAATTTCAATTCATTTCTACTCCCAAGTTAAAACCAAGTAAAGATCAAGCCAAAACATCTCTTTGGAATCTTATGTTAGAACACTTGAACTATTCTAATCAAATCAACGATTTTAACAAAGAAAGATAAAAATTACCTTATCCTTTGAACTCATTTTTTCTGTCTAAAATTTAAGAATATAGGAATTAAAAAATTGAAGCAATAATATGCGAAATTCATGATATCGAAGAATATGGAGATACAACTGAAATTACACTAAAAGATCAAAGTGGCTCATGCAAGGCTTCAATATTATCTGATCTATTCACAGAGGAACTAGAAGATCTAAACCCTAAAATTTACAGTCCTGTCAAGAAAATATAAAAAAAGGAGGATATCTTGGTTTACTTAGAAAATGTAACAGTCTTCTCTCCAAACGAATTTTAGATTACTATTATTATTAATAGAGCCAACTTAAAATTAGCTATTTTCTGATTATTTAATTTATTAACTGAATGGACTCTCTTTTTGAAACTAAACTTCCCTTTAGTACTATTCCTATTCAACAATATAGCCTAAATTAATTGACACACTACTCCAGAAATTAATCTCTTTAAAAATCTGATTTCTCATCTCAATAAATTCTTTTGGATTTAGGAGAGATGTGCAATGTCAGATATCTCGTAATTGAAAATCTTAAATATGGATGTGAAATCTCAGTGTTAGTAGGCGAATTCAAAAATGGTCCTTTTATATCTGTTCATAATAAAGAATTCATTCCTTAACATAAACAAAGAAGAATTAAATTATCAGCACTTCCATGCAAATATATCAGAATCATAATTCATAAAGGAGTACATATCTAAACAAATCAAATTAAACTGATTGGTTCTACAAATGAAAGATTAGCAGAAGAGGGATATTTTAGTGACTTTAAATTATTAGTGACAAATCCATCTAGAATTATGTATTGAATATTAAAAATTTTTTATTTATTGTATTCATTTATTACTTTATTATTTTCATAAACAAATACATGTATTAATCATATTATATTACCCAATAGACATATTATTTATATTATAAAGTTGAGAATTCCTTTTAGTGAACATTTAATTAAAAATTCTTAAAATGCAATATGAAAATATTTAATCAATATTTTAAATCACTTAATTCAAGATAAAGGGAGAGAATATGTTAAAATATATTATACATCAACTAGCGCATTAAGATATAAATCTTTATTAAGAAAACAATGAATTTTTAACATATTAATAAATGCAGAATAATTATAATAAATTTCTCTTATAATATTTTATATTCTTATTTTTAATTGTATAGGTTCATTAACAGTAAATTTATTTGTTTTTATTTTAAATTCAATTGACTTAAAATTAGAGAAAAAGAACATATGGAATTAAATAATATATTCATATTTTATTTCTAAATTTTTTTCCTTAAATAATTTTATGATCGATTAAAAGATTAAAGATTAGCAAAATATGAAAATTGAAGATTGCTAAAAAGCAGATTAAAAAATAATAGGTGATTAGCAAGTACCTCAAAATAATATTAGAATTGGTTTTAATCTTTATGATTACCATTAACCTTCATAAATGTATTTTATTAATTGATTTACATAAGAAAGAAAATTTGTGTTATTTAGGCTTATAGTAGGATGATAATTTAAAAAAAAAAATATAAATGTTTAAAAGCATGGGCAATTAAAAGAAGAAAAGTTTATGAAGAACTCATTTAAACAGAATAGTCTTATTTGGCTGATATGAAAATTGTTCTTGAAAAAGTAGTTAAAAATGTTAAAGAGATGTAATTAATTCCAGAGAGTGAAATATAAAAAGCTTTTAGTAATATAAGTTAAATATATGATTTAAACAAAGCCTTTTTTAGAGACTTATAAAGTATTAATTATTTATATTATTAGAAAAGTTAGAGATTTATAATCATAATGCATGTGTAGGTCAAATATTTTTAAAGTATATTCCTTTTTTTAAGATGTATTTTCAATATTTATAGGAATTTAAAATTGATTAAATTTCAATTTTAAGAAATCAATATTAAGACTTTAATAATTTCTTAAACAATTTAGAAGAAGCTTGTGTTTTTAAAGGTGGAGATCTTAATTCCTTTTTGATAAAACCTGTGTAAAGATTACCTAGATATACTTTATTATTAACAAGTATAGTAAAATGTACTTGGAAGGATCATCCTGATTATTAAGTTTTATAGAAAACTTTGAATTAATTTGCTTCTGTGACTTAATAAATTGATTTGCTTATTGGAAAGTAATTGATATCAAATATTTTAGTATTCTTAAAAATTAAGCCCTTTTTGAATTGTAATCTAAGTTTTTTAATTTGATTAATGTGCAAATAGTGGAATCCACTAGATAATTTATATTAACAGAATCTTTATGTATGATTAATTAAGGAAAAGAAGATCCAATTAATTTATATTTATGTACTGATCTAATTGTATTGACAAAAATGAATGAATAAAATTAAAAATATATAAAGGAAGGATTGATAACTTATTAATTTTTAGATCTATAATCTTATTATAAAAGTGAGCAATTACCTTCCTTAAATTTTACTTTAATTGCAGGTGAATAATAAATGGTATTTACTTGTTAAGATTAAGAATAAAAATAAAAATTATAATTGGAATTTGATGCAATATTTACTAATTTGAAAAATGTTGCATCCTTAAAGAGTTCTAAATAGAAGAAAAAAACATAAATTTATTCACCAATTACAGTTTAAATAGTATCCATAACAAGAGGAAAAGAACTTTTGAAATCATATGCTTAGTACAATATAATAGTAATTAATGAAATTTTAATGATTAGGTAATAAAATAATTATAAAATTATGCAACTTAAACAAGACACAAAGTTCTATTGAAATTGTAGAAAAAGCTTAAAACTGAATTTTAAGAAGAATCAAATTCAGAAATAGGATCTAGTATTTTATTCTAAAATTGGATAAAAAATAGATTAAATAAAGAATCAAATGATGGAAGAAAAGTTATTGTTTAAGAGTTCTTAGAAACATTGTTAAACTCTCACTTAGTAAAAACCAGGCCTGAATACTTTCTTCGTAAACTTAAATTACCAATTGATTTCTATGATAAGGATGATATGTCTTAGAGTAATATTAATTCTCTATCACAAACTTAAATAGAATGAAGTGAAAACCAGTATTATCAAAGTTTTCTATAATAATTTTGTTTTAATATTTTTATATTGGTTTCAAACATATTTATAAAATAACAGATTCATTGAATATCTTTTTTAGATTTATAATAAATATAATATATTGGTTACAAATCACAATCAATGATTGTTATTGTTTTTCATGAATGACAATTAAAGTTCCAAATTACTTTCTGCAATGGATCTTTAATATTCGGATGACATAAATTCACATTATTATTTGTGAAATTTTGTTGTATGGTAACAATTCTGTTATTAAAAATATTGAGTGGCAAAGAGATGAAACTAATATAATGATTAGAATATATACTCTAATTTCAAATGATTAATCCAATAAATTAGAATCATTTAAAAGGAAGTGTTCATAGTAAAGTTCATCTTATGTTAACATAAAAAGAGTCATGGCACATCTTTTTTATGTTTCTGAAAATGTATTTTTTTCAATTTGATTATAGATTCTTTTAAGTTCTTCATATTCTTAAGTATATTATGCATATTTGCAAAGTCCTTCTAGATATTGATCACATAAAGTTCCTTTGAAACATTTAACTATCTTTTAAATAGATAAAATATGTATACATCTAAATATTTTTTGAGGTAATCAATATTTTCAAAATCAAATTACCAAATTTCATAAAAATGATTGGCAGCTTTCTCTAAAATATTTGATTTTAATGAAGAATATTTGATTTAATTTCTATTATTTTGCTTTTTTAATACTAATATATATTAAACATCTTTAATACTTTTATTGATTAGTTGTAGTTATTAATCTAGTAGTTAAATGGTTTATTCCATAATTTGGAAGTATTCTTATTGTGATTCTGACTTTAGACATTTGCACTTTGATTCTAACATTTAAAGAATTTCATTATTTTTTTTGACTTATACTTCTTGTGAGTAAATTTGATTGAGACACTGATTTTAATTTAAAGAGGAATCTAAGAATGAAGTATATCGAAGTAGTGTCTCTTTATAAGTAATGAGCTTCGATAACATATTCTTCAGACTTAGTATTTAAATAAACTTAACCATTATTATATGATTGTAATTCAATTAATTTAAAAAAATAAATATATGAGTTTGTTTGGATGTAAATATTTCCATTTAAATATATTAATAATTGATAGTGAATTATTCATATTCTTTCAAATATGATGCATTTATTAATTATTTCTGATGAACATAAAATATTAATTATTCTATAAATAAAAATTCCTCATTGGATTATAAAATATTAAATTATTCTAATTGTATGTTTTGCATATGTGGTCCAAGAGGAATGGATTAAAATGAAAAGAGCCAAGATACTATAAATTAATAGATAGCAACTAGTCTACAAGCAAATATGAAAAGAAAATCAATGAAACAATTTTTGAATCTAGATTAAACTGCAAATGTAGAAAATAGTATAAATTAATGTATTGTAATATTAATGTGTAGAATTTGCATAAAGAAGTGATTAATCAAGAGAACACAAAGAATACATAGATTTTATCAATGGTTATTATTAAGGAAACAATTAAAAATCATAAATCTAATTACCAAATGACACTGAACTTTCAGCCATCAAATATGAAGTATTTAATTATTCAATTTAGGAAACTAAGACAAGTAATGAACAAATGAGACTTATACATCTAGGGGATGGCTTATTAGCTAAAATAATTAGTATTAATTAAGCTACTACGTCATCATGTAAAGATTCGTTTTCTCCATTTATTATGAAAGTATTAAATGAAACTAAGCGATTTTATGATGTATGAAAATGATATCAAACTTAGATTAATCCTATTTAAGAGGTGTAATTTGTAAAGCAGTTAGTTCCACATTTTATAACCGAACAAACTTACTAGAGAGTAAAGAATGATAAATTGTTGATTGCACATGATCCAACAGGAAGCTTTTTAATTAAACATACTCTCTCAAGTTAAGAAGTTTATTACATCTAAGAATCCAAAACATATAGAAATATATTAAATTATGCATTGGATATCTTAAAATCTCAAGATAAAGTGAATTATATATTTAAATCAGAGATCACAGATAAATTAGACACAGTTATTTTAAGTAAATAAATTTATATAACTATATTAGATTTATTACATATTTAAGACACACCAATATCTTTTGTTATTTAGGAATATCTAACATTGGCTCATGATATGATTATAATTTTATCACCAAAAATTGATTATCATGAAATGGTATCATAGTTGCGTTAAGGCATAAAACAAAGGTATTTTTAATCATTTTATATTTAAGTCCTCAATCAAGATTATATTGTAGTATTGAAATTTAAAATGTTTATAATGGAGGTTAATTTATGGCAAGGATTATTTATTATGGAGAAGTATCATAAATTACTTAGAATTAATAATTAAGTTATCTTTATGAATGCATATCAAAAAATATGAAAAAGATTTATAAATATAAAAAACTCATTAAAGACCTAAAAAATTAGATTGGAATTATGAAATTAGTTGACTTGTTTGCACTTTATGGTTTACTCAATAATCAATCTGAAGAAAACTTTACTAGATTTTATTAATAAATGAAATTAAGTTATTTTCAGAATTTCCAATCTTCTGTATATAAATTTTAGAAAGCTGAAAGTAATTAATCTTAGACTGAATCAGAAAATGAAGATCCTGTCCCATTAGTTTAATATGGAAGCTCTATCATGTTTTAAGAAATAAAACCATATAGTAAAAGTTTATCTACTCATGCTGCTAAGTCTGAATATGTCCATTTTCATTCTTAAAATAATAACAATAATAATAATAATAAAAATAAAGCATAAGAAAAAATAGAGTTGATAGAATCTTGTATTTATAAATGATTATAACTTTTTGTTTATATTATAATTATATATATATATAAGTTATTTAATCTTATCAGAAATAAGAAATTCATATTTATAATATTTACATAATCATGGATTAAACTGGTTTGAGAGCAGTAATCTTAGGTGCTTCTGGAGCAGTTGGAAGAGTATATAGATTTAATTTAATATAAGGAATTAGTTACAGAATTAACTAACTCTCCAAAATGGACTGAAGTTGCTATAATAGTTCGTAGGAAATTAGAATAATGGGATACACTCCCAAGTAATTTTGATAAAATATATGAAAGATAAACATAAATTAAGAATAACATAAGTTGATAACTTAGATATTCTTGAGAAGACTGATGAATGGAAGAAGTATGCCAATTATAATACATTCTTTTGTGTTCTTGGATCTAGAGTAAAAGAGGGTGATGCTCAATTTACAAAAGTAGATCTAACTTATCCAATCTATGGAGGCAATATAGCAAAGGCAAATGGTATTCATTTTAGTTTAAATAAATAGCCATTCCTCATTACTCCCTATTAACTTCAATAGGAGCTGATAAAGGATCTATGTTTCTATACACTAGAATCAAAGGACTTGTTGAAGAGGCATTAACAAAATAACAATTACCATATCTAACTATTCACAGAGCAGGTGCTATATTAAATAGAGTAAACGATGAAAGATTTGGAGAGTCACTTCTTAAATATACACCATTTATTGATAAAATTGAATGCAAAGATTTAGCTAAGGCTTTGAGAATTGATGCTGAAAAAGCTTATTGTGATTTGTAAAATCCAAATTAGAAGGATTTTACTGTTAGATTAAATACAAACAAAATATTAGTTGAATTTTCAAAATTATGAGAAGTTATTGAATTTGTATATATTTTTATGAAAATAAAAATATAACCTAATCTTTTTTTTCAATGTTAAGTATTCTATCATTTTTTGAGGGAAAAGAGTCTGCCAATGAAACCTGTATTATTATTAAAGTAGTACATTCCTACCATAACTAATAATAAGATAAACATCTAAGATATAATTTATTTATATACTTGCATCCAAAATTCAGATGAGAATAGAGTTTTCTTTAAAAATGAGGATTATTATTTTGGTTTAACAGGTTCAGGATTTTATTTTAAATATTCTTCTCTCTCTTTTTCTTATTATTCTTTTTTCTTTTTAAAATAATCATTCATAGCATATTCAAAAACCTTATAGATATATATTAATACTTCAAAATTGAATTTACCTTAACCGAAGAGTTCAGTAACTTATTCTCTACATATTCGAATGAATCTTCTAATATATTTTTTATCAGTAAAATTGATTTAATATTTTTAAGCTAATTCTTTGAGTTATTCGTCATTATCATAGTCAATAAAATCTAAATTCATAAAGAATGACATAATTTGGACAGTGTCTAATAATTTTTATAGTTCTGATTTAGCTATCTTGACTTAATCATATTTCTTTTATTCCTAAAATTATAACTAGAAATTGATACTGCATAGAATTCAATGATTCTGTAATATTTGTTAACCATTTCTTTAACAATTTCATATTCTTAATGTTCTTAGGTTAATTATGGCATACATATTCTATATAAGAATTATTATTGTGTTTCACTTTATTGTTGAATAATGTCTTCTGAATCAATAACATCAGTTACTCCTTCTTCATATGGAACTTTTCCATCTTCAATCATTTCTTATTCAATTTCATCAATTTCTTTGGCTCTCTAAAATACAGGCTCAATTAAATCAATAATCTATTGTTTCTTTTTTTTTAATGCTTCCATAACTTTATGGGCATGTTCTACATAAATTTCTTTTGCATTCTCTAAACCCATTAATTTAAGAATTCCTGGACCTTATTTGAAGATGTTTTCAACATTAGATAAACTTATAGCTTTTTCAATTAATTCCTTTGCTTTAATTAAATCTTTATAAGTAGACCATTTATCATAAAGAATGGCTTGAGAATACCTAAATAAATATTAAGAATTTTCTTTTTAGATTTAACCAGCATCATCTAAGATCTTCCTAGCTAAATCAAAATGGGACATTTTCATATAACAGACTGACATGTTCAAGTATAGACCATACATAATAGAATTACACATCTCTTTATCAGCTTCATCCTTAATTTATTGTATATTATAAACTTATTACTTCAATATGTTCAACACCTCTATATTTAACATTTTCATCTGTATATATGGTCATTAATGATTTATATTATTTTTTAAATTCTTTTTGTTCTTTTTTGTATTGTTTAGCAGATTTTTTCATATCTTCAAGTTCTTTTTTTTCTTTTTCAGTTAAATTAGTTATATCTTATGTAGTTTCTTCTTCTTCACTGTCTTCTTCAGGTGGTTCAACTACTTCCAAATATCTAAAACAACCAAGTGCTCTCTCATAATATCGTATAGCTTCTTCATATTCCTATTTTTATAATAATTTGTTTCCTTTTGAAATAAATATATATAATTACCCTTTTCTCTAAACTTATCATAAACAAAGAATCTTTAAGCAACTTCACATTATCTTAACTTTTTTGTATTTTCATCATCATGAAATAAAGTACTTTTTAAATAAATAGGATAAGTATCGAATATTTTTCTTCTGTCTTTAATTGGACCTATATAGACAATTGTTATGAATTCTTACCTTTTTTAACTTCTTTAGAATCAAAAGCAAGCATCCATAATCCTCTTGTATCTAGAAGATAATTGAGAGGACTTATATAATAAGTGTCGTATTGTTCTTCAAGATGAGTTAGAGATGGATTTCTTTTTTTTTCACTTGACATAAAAGGACATCCACCTTTAGGTTGTTTTTCTTTCTTTTCTTTCTTTTCTTTCTTCTTTTCATCACTACCATCAATTATTTTGATTTCAGGTTACTATTACATTTGTTAGAATGGACATTTTGATTTGTCTGTATATTTTTCATGACCTATTGGTGGTTTCATTGCATCAGAAAATGGACAGGAACCAATTTCTATATCTTTTTTTTAAGAACCTTGATAACCTTACATTCAATTCAAATATTTTAATTATGTATTTATAAGAGGGAGTTCTTGAATTAAATAAAAATATTTATTCATTGATCCATGTCGATCATTTTCAAAACTGTTCTAACATGTTCATTGTCATCATTATTTTATTTTTCATCTACTACTGAATTCGATTTCTTTCTCATTAGATCTTTTAAATCCTTTAATTCATCTGAATCTAAAAATAAATTACAATTAACTTTACCTGTTCTTTCTTAAATTGAAATTAAAGTAGTCTAATAATGTTATCCCTTAACATTCTATTTAACTTCATCAGAGTCTTAATCATATTAAAAACTATTTTGTAAATTGTGTCCTAACCAATGTTAATCACTACTACTACAACCTAGTTTTTAGTAACTAGGTGTACTACTTCCATTTCGTTATGAAGTTAATAAACTATGATCCCTCACTTTAAATGTATTTTAAACTATTCGATTTCTAGGAACTATCTTAAATACTCTAAATTATGATAATTAATCAATCTATCTAATAAGTTTATTTAATTCTAATACCTTTTTTCTTAATTATTATGATAAAATGAACAATCAGTTTTTGAACAGTTTTAATTTATACATTATTTTGTTCTAAACAACATTGGATGATATTCTAATTCTTTCCACCCATGACATTTTCCACAATTAAAACCATCTTAACATCCATTATAATATTCTAAAATATATTCAGCTGTGTTCCAACTTGGACATGGAATTGGATGATATTAATAAATTTAAGGTTTCCTTCTAAAGTCTTACCAATTATGAGCGTAAACACAAAGTGCTTTATCATGCTATGTAAGATTGAAAGGACACCAAACTGTTTTGTAATAGAACATAAAGAAATCATCATCATATTCAAGGTTATGGATTAATTCTATAACAATATCTGTTTCAGAATGTGCGAAAGAGCAAAATTTTCCATAATCACATGAAGAAATATTATGAGGATAGTAGGAACAGAATTTTGTCTTGTAATTATCTGGTCTATATAGTTATTCTACTCGATTGTGGGCTTTATTGCAATTCTCTGCATATGGACATTGTTGATTATTTTCAATATATGTACATAATTCAGCTGAGTACTAGACATTAATTCTAATGTTATACTCTAATTAATACCTTTTTCGATCCTTAGTATTGTGATAAAATGGACAATGTTTATGACTATGATTGCCAGGGATTTTACAAGGTTGAATTTTAAAGAAATTTAGATCTAAATGTTCTACTTAATAACAAGATTGAATGGGCTATGAAAAATTCAAATTATAATGGGTCACATCAGTTGTATCTTCTATATTTATATTTATCTACCTGTATCACTTAATTTTGCATTTCTTTCTGATTTTTGAGTACTGTTCATACTTAACATTCCTTTTGGTACTTGCGGCATTTGCAGCTACTGTGAGCGACAATTTCGGTTATTGTTTTACTTATCCCCATTATTGTATCTCTTTAAAGCTTTTCGTAATTAGTCTTATGGAGTATGCATTATTTAATTATTAATTTCTTAATGACGAATACTTGTATTTATATTAAATCATGAGATGAAACATTTTTCAACGATGATTCAATAAAATTATTTACAATTATTATTTCTTAGAATGTCATAGTGCATACTATAGCATTTTAAACTAAAAACAATAATATTATATTCTTATATTTTCTGAAAATAGAATTTTTAGATAAGAGTATAGAACTCAATTTTGTAATACTGAAAATTATTGAAAGTTAAAAGGAAATAACTAAAAATTTCAGTTTAAGACTTTTTATTCTGAATAATTTTTCTATATTTTTTCTACATAGATTATAAAGATTAATTTTGACCATCAATCTAAAACCTCTAATTACTTCTATACTGATTTCATTATACTTAATGAATCATAATTTTGTTAAATAAAGGTATATTTGTTTTATAAAACTAAAAAAACTATTCAAAATGATTAAAATCTCTCATATGAATATTTATATAGCAGTTAACAATTGAGTATATAATTTCATTAATTTCAAATTCAAATTTATTAAAACATGAAGAAATCCTTTAGAGAAGAGGCTATGCCCTTAATTTTTTACTCTTAGGAAACATAAAGTAAATTTTACTATACTACAAAAAGCTTACCAAGTAAATCCTGAAGCAATAGAGATTATTAAAAATATTCCAGCTCCTATAGGAATTGTAGGTGTAGCTGGAATGTATAGAACAGGAAAATCTTATCTGTTGAATAGAATGTTGCTCAATAGATCTGATGGTTTTGGAGTAGGTCCAACTGTATTGCCATGTACAAAAGGACTATGGATGTGGGGTAAACCACTTCTTGGATAAACAAGTGATGGAGAAAGTTGTTCAATATTGGTTGTTGATAGTGAAGGACTTGGTGCTCCTGATGAAGATTCAACTCACGATATCAGAATATTTTCATTAACTATACTTTTAACTTCCTGCTTTATTTATAATTCTGTTGGCAGTATTGATGAAAATGCCCTCCAAAACTTGAGTTTAGTGGTTAATCTTACCAAAAACATTCAATTCAAAAGGTAATACTATATTCATAAGATTTTAGTGGTTAATCAACTACAGATCTAGAAGATTTATCCTAATACTTTCCTTAATTCTATTGGGTAGTGCGAGATTTCACTCTTTAATTAGTTGATAAAAATAATGAATAAATAACCTCCAAAGATTATTTAGATAATGCGTTAACAATTTAAAAAGGTACATCAGATGGAATTGATTAAAAAAATAAAATTAGAAAATTACTTAGTACTTTTTTCAAGGATAGAGACTGTATTACTTTAGTAAGACCTTTAACAAAAGAAAGTAGTCTCTAAAATCTAGAGAACTTAGAATTTGATAAGTTAAGACCTGAATTCTTTGAATAGGTTATAAATTTAAGAAAGAAGATATTGAATAGAATAAGACCTAAAACAATGAATGGCAAAACTCTTTCTGGCCAAATGTATTGTGATCTTGTTAAATCTTATGTTACAGCTATTAATAATGGAGCTGTTCCAGCTATTGAATCAGCTTGGACTTATATTTGTAAAAATGAATGTCAAAAAGCAGTAGCTGAGGCATTTGATACATATGAATAAATTTTAAAAGAAAATCTTCATAATAGATTTCCAATTTCTAATGAAGACTTAAAAGTTTTTAATAGAAGTTTAAAAGAATAAGCATTTGCATTGTTTAAGAAAAAATGTGTAGGGGAATATGATGAATTTAAGAATGAATTATCAAAACGTATTAAAAATAGATTTGCTGCAGTTAAATAAGAAAATGATAGGGAAGGTTCAAGAATGTGTTAATAATTTATTTAATAAGAATTTTAACCAATTGATAGAAAATTAAAACTAGGTGAGTATCGATCATTTGGTGAGTATGAGAAGGATATAAAAATGTTTTATAATTTCTTTATTGAAAATGGACCTAGAGTTGGAACTAGAAATTAAATTATCTTAGAATTTTTATAGAGAGCTTTAATTGAAGGTTCTAATTTGTTTATTAGATAATATTCTTAAGAAACTGAAATGATGAAGAATGTGGCTTAAGAAACTTAAAAGAAATTAGAATAAGAATTAAAAGAAGCTAGATAGGATGGTTTAAAAGATAAGAATAATCTTTTAATGAAATTAGCATAAATAGAGAGTGAGAAGACTGAAATTGAATTGAGAGAATAAGTGGCTAGAGATAATTTAGAGGAAGTTAAAATATAAAAGGATTAAGTAGAAAGAGATTTAAAACTTGAGACTGAGAATGAGAAAAATGAATTAATGAGATAAATTTAAGAATTAAAAGGTTAAGTATTGAAAGCAGAAGAATTTAATAAGGATTTAGAAAGAACTACACTTTTTGGTAATTCTGAATTTGAAAAAGAGAGAGCTTTATTAGAATAAAAGATTACATTTTTTGAAAAATTAGTAAATGAAATGAATACAAAAGAAATAGATTATTAAAATGAAATAAAAAATTTAAGAAAAGAATATTCTTTACAATCAAAAGATTAATAAAGTAAGGCTGATTAATCAGTTCGTTAATTATAATAGAAACTAAATGATATGTAAGAGAAATTAAATGAAATGGAGAATGAATTAATTGAAAAGGAAACAAATTTTGAAAATGATTTTAAGAAATTTGAACATAAAGAAAGAAGTTTAACAAAATAAAATTTAGAATTAAATGAATAAATTTAAACATTGACAAGAGAATTAAGAGAATATAGAAGAAATGAAGAATAGGTATAATTAATGTTAAAAAATGATGCAAATAGTTAAGTAAATGAGATGATAGAGAAGGTTTAAAATTTAGAAGATTTAATCAAATCTAAAGATGATTAATTAAAATAGACTAGAAGTTAGAGTGAGAAAGATAAGGCATTGATGTAATAAAAGATGGAATTTATGGAAGTTTAATTAGATGAATATAAAAAGTAAATAGAAGAAAATAAGAAATCTCATGAAGCTATTATGAAGGCATTTGAAAATACAAGTAATGAATCTACATATAAAATTGATGCAGCTAAAATGAATGAATTAAGAGAATAACATAAAAGGGAAATAAAGAATATAGAAAATGAATATGAAAATACAAAAAAAAGATTGTAATAATAGATTGATTAATTAAATGAAAAGAATAATGAATTAGAATTAAAGGTTAAATTTGAAACTGGAGATATGATAAAGGAATTAGAAAATTTAAAAGAATAATTATAAACTACTGAGGAATAAAGAAATAAATTGTTAGAATAGAATAAAATGTTAGATGGATAGAAATTATCAATTTTAAAAGAATAGGAACTTAGATATTAAAAGAAAATTAAATAATTAGAATAAGCAATTGATGAATCTGATGCTAAAATTGCAAAGGAAGTGAATTTAGCTTAGGCTAAAGCTGAAGAATCTTTAACTCAATTAAAGAATTTCTATGAAATTGAAAGAGAGAGACTTGAAAGAAGAATTTGTGAAGAAAAAGAAAAGAGTGATAAAAAGTTTTAAGCAGCTTAAGAGGAATTTTATCATAAACTTAGAGAGACTGAATAAAATTATGAAGAAGAAATTGAAAATTTAAAAGATGACTTAAGAGATTAAGTATAATAATATACAAATACAATATAATAATATGATCATGAAATTGCTTTAAAATAATAAACAATTGAAATTTTTGAAAAACATATCAAAGAAACTAAAGAATAATTAATTTCTCTTTAAAATAATAACAATGCTACATTAGAATAATAAATGAATTCATTTACAACTGAAAGGAAGAGTTTAATATAAAAAATTGATGTTTTATCTAGTTAATTGAATAATTTATAAAAAGAACATATGGCTTTGTAATAGAAAAAAGATTTGTTAGAAAATGAAAAAGCAAGAAAAGAATAATAATTTGAATAATAAAGAAAAGAATGGTAGGAAGAAAAAAAGGAATAACTTGAAAGATTAGAAGAAACTAAATTAAGATTATAAAAAATGAATGATGAATTTTTGGAAAAGAAAATTGAATATGGTAGAGAGACAGCATTAATATAATAATAGAATGAATTTTTACAAAAGAAAATTGAAGATTTACAAAGATAAATTGATACTTAATAATCAAGATTTGATGAAAAGCTTAAATAGTAAAAGAATGAATATTTAATAGAATTGGAATAAAAATTAGAAAGAGCATAAGAAGAGAAAACTACTATTGAAACAAAATATGAAAAGAATAAGAAATAGTTAAAAGAAGCTGAATATTAATATAATAAATAGGCTTCAACATTAGAAAGAGAAAAAGCAATTTTGACTGAGAAATTGGGACATCTTGAAGCAAGAAAAAATGAATTAGAATCTAAATTAAAAGATGAAACAGCAACTATAGCATAGTAATAAGCATAATTAAGAGAATAAATTGCTTAGGAGAAGAAATAGTTATAATAAGAATTAGAAAAATATAAATAATTAAATTTGTAATTAGAATAAGATAAGAGTGAAATTTATACAAATTATGAAAGAGATAAAGCTTTATGGGAAGGAAAATTCTAATTTTTAGAATAATAAAAAGAATAAGCTAAATAAGATTTAGTAGATGCTCTAAAGAAATTTGAAATGACATTAATGCATTTATAAAGAGCTAGATCAAATGAAAAGGATGAGTAAGAAAATAATTTAAATGAATTATTACTAAGTGTGGAAAGAAAATATTAAGCTTAAATAGAAGAAGCAAACTAAACTCATTAAAGAATAGTTTAAGATTATGAGGATAAAATTAGAAGATTATAAAAAGAGGTTAAAACTCATAAAGATAAAATATTGATTGATTAACATGGGAAAATTGGGAATTAATTATTGTCAGAAAAAAAGTTTGCAGAGATGTTAGACAATGAAAAAAGATTATAATAAGAAATAGAAAACATTAAATAAGATAGAGATTAAAAGATTTTAGATTATTAGAGAATGTTAGAATAAGAAAGAGAAAGCCTAAAGGCAAAAATTACAGAATTGGAAACTAAATACAAAGAAGTAGAGAGTAAGAGATCTACATTAATTTTTGAATTTGAAAAAGAAAGAGCAAAGTGGAATTTAGATAGAGATCATTTAAATAATCTTAAAAATGAATTGACAGATTAGTTAGATAGATTAAGAAAGAAAGAAGAGCTATTATTGAGAGATAATGAAAAATTGAAAAATGAATAAAGAGCAACCAGAAGAAGTGTTGCTGCTCATAATATGACTAGTAATAATATTATGACTGGTAACAAATATAGAAATCCAATTAATAATGTTTCAAGTATTTTATGTATTAATAATTATAGCTATTGGATTATAAAAATTAAGTCCAACACATTCAAATAATACTTCAACTTCATCAGCTAATATATCAGTGCTTAAGAAAACAAATTTAGCTGATATAACTAATTTTGAAAAAGTTGTTCCTCAAACCTAACAATCATTTTAAAATAATAAATATTACTTTTATGGTAATTAGCAAGGATAGAATGATGATTCTATGATTGGTCAAAGTGATTATTAGAAATGAATAATTAATAAAGTTATCTAAATTTATTTTAAAATTATGATATTGTTTATATAAATTAATCACATTGATAGATATCATCATTTAACTAAGTTTTGGAAGTAATCAATATATATTAATAATATAAATGAATAATTATATTATTTTATTCCTCTAATTATCAAATATATATATATATTTTCTATTAAAGCATTGAATATATATGCAAAAGATTTAAATATTATTTATTTTATCATTTTAAAATGCAAAACAGACTAAACAAGGAGCTTCAAGACTTGACCACAGGTAACCCTCTTGCAGGAGTGTAAATTACACCTGATGCTAATAACAGATTATTGTATAGATGAAATATATAATTCATAGATGGGTGGCTATTGTTGCAGGACCAGAAGGTACAGCTTATCAAGGAGGAAAGTTTAAACTCTCTATCACCTTCCCAGAAAATTACCCATTTAAGGCTCCCTTCTTTGCATTCTAAACAAAAATATTCCATCCAAATATTAATGAAAAAGGTGAATTTTGCGAAGATATGATTGAAACAAAGGTATTTTGAATCCTTCAAAATTAGGAATAATGGCAACCAACAAAAACAGTTAAGTAAGTCTTGGAAAAAATCTTAAATATCCTTGGACAAGTCAATACTGAATAATCACTTAACAATTAAGCAATGGAGATGTATAAAGGTGACAAGAATAAATTTGAAGAGTTTGTTAGAGCTGAAACAAAGAAGCATGCTTCATGAATTATCATTAGTATTATTCATTGTAAAACATTAATCTTAGACACTCATTTAAATTGTTTATTTATTACCAATATATATTTTCATATAAAATATTTATAAGTTATATTAATTTCTAGAAAATAATGTTCTTTTTTATTTGTAAAATTAAAATTATTTTTGAATTACATAATCTCGGAAATGATTAGAATATAAATTAAGAATGGAAAATATTCTTTTAAGAATTTCATGTTTACCTATGATTTTAAGAAAGCCAATCATCTAATTCATAAGTCTTACAATAAACATACTCATTGTCTAAATATCCAGTGATATTTAAAGTCTTAAAAATTATTTTGAGATTACTTCTGACCTTTTTGCAGAACATTATAATAGAATAGAATTTATATGGAACCTACTCTACATAACCAAATGCATCAATTTAAAATGTAATAATTACTTCTTATGAATAGCAACTTTTACTAAGACTTTACTTCAAAACGAGTTAAAGAGAGAAGCATAGGTGATGCTTACTGGAGAGTGCAATAATGGAGATATTATTTTAGAAATGGAATTTAAGAGAATGGAATTTTAAAAAAGGTCACCTTAAAAGAAGCAGCTGATATAGTATAGGTACCTAAAAAGACTTTAGAGGATTACATTTAAATTTTCAATAAAGCTGAATTAATGATCAATATTGAAGAGATTTCTGAAAAAAAAATGGGATATTTAAGATCATATATGAAAAAAAATAAATCAAAAATAAGAAAAGCTATGATTCTCCATAAACAAAAAAAAATAGAAGAAAATCTAAAAAAGTAGAATGAAGAAGTTTATGAAAATACTTAATAAAATAAAATTGAAGATGAATAATTAACATTTACCTACCCAAACATTTAAAATAATCTATCTGAAAATTGTTTTTTAGAAAAATAAGGCCTCTATGAAGATGATGATTGGGAATATAGTAATTAATTGTTCAACAAAATAAGTCAATATCACCACTTTGATTGATTATATGTATATATTTATAATGTATTTATGATAATTTAAATCCTCATGTTGATATCATTATCATTTTTAAATAATATATAAAACTTAATGCACTAAAAATGTAATGGATTTAACATCATAAAATGATAAATAATTTCAATTATATAAATATTTCTAAAAATAGGGAATTAAAATTTTACATTAAAAATGAGTTACATACAATCTCTTTTTATTGATAATTTATTACTCTCTTAAGTATTACAAATAGTTAAATACTAATCCTGTAGTTTTAAGTTCTTCCAAACTAGATAATTTAGTTCAAATATTAACAAATAAATAAGGTATTTAAATAGATTAATTAGATAGGCAAATAATTTCTAATCCAAAAACACAAAATGTGAGAGAGCAATTAAACCAGCAAACTAAAAAAGATCGATTAATTAATAGTTGATTTCCATTTTTATTAATTTTATACTATCAATTGTTTTTCTGTTATCACTTCGCTCTCTATACTTTCTAATTCAAATTTCTTATTTAAATTATTTCTTCAACAAGATAACTGATTCAATTTTGATTTAGGATGTATATATATTTGTAAAAAGAAAATAGTCTCTGATTCCAAAAATAAATTATAATATAAACATTTTTTAATGACAACCAGATAGTTACAAAACCCATTAAGAGAGTCTGATTAATAATCTACTAATTAAATCAATTTTGATATTACAAGCTTAATACTTCTAAGTAATAGCTTAAATTAAGAATAAGTAAATTGTTAAGAATAAGCGAGAGTTTACATCTTGCTAGTTTAATTGGAACGACTTAAGACAAATATGTTTAAAAAGATATAGTTGTAAAATGGTAAACTTCAATTTCAAAAATAAATACTTCAAAATCAAAACCTGTTAATCAAGAATAACGACAAACAGCACAAATCAGTTAGATTCCAAGTATGATCCATTCATAATTGAGCAAATCAATCACATATAATTTAACATAATGTTCCTTCTAATTATTAGTAAAAAAATAAAATGAAAGATAAAAAAAACAACCTGAAAAATAAACTTAGCAAACTAACTAAAATTTTTAAATATAACCTAGATATTAATTCAATGATAATAAAGGTTGCACTTCTACAATTCCAAGGAGATATAAAAGCATATCAAGCCAATATTCTCCTGCAAGACTTTAGCAGTATTTAAATCAAAAAGAATCAAATTTAAGTGTTAATAAAAAATGGTTATAAGCTTCACCTCACAAATAATAACATAGCACATAAATAAAAGTAGAAGCTTAGTTGGATGATTTATATGTTAAATAAAATTTTATCAATAGAAGTAGCACTCCAAAAGGATCTTTAGCAAATAAACATCTACTACTGAGTTCAAAAATTTAGAATTACTAAACCTTAGAATACTGATTATATTAATTATTTTGATTTTAATTTTATTGAAGACATTAGATGAAAATACAAAAAGTTGTATTTAATCTAACAATTAATATAATTTGAAGATGTGACTAAATTAATTTTCAAACAATATAAATCTCATTTTATTTTATGTAAAATAGTCTGTGTTAATTTCTATTTAGTGGGATTTTAGATAAAATAAAACAAAATAGAAAATATGTTCTTCAAATTCATAGGATTTTCTATAATAGACACATGTTTATTACAAAAGATAGCGTAAAAAAGATAAGTTTTAAAATAATACCAGGAAAATTATAGTTATAAAATAATCTAAGTTAGAACAATTAGTTTTGAAAGCATAAAAATTTATATCTTTAATTTTTAAAATATACATTATGGCAGACCTCCAAACATAAAGAGCCTTTTAAAAGCAAGAAGGAATCTTTTAAAATTCTAAAAAACTTTTAGCCAAGAAAACTTCTAAAGGAGTGAGATATTGGAAAGAAGTTGGACTTGGATTCAAAGTACCCAAGGAAGCTATTGAAGGACATTATATTGATAAGAAATGCCCATTTACTGGAAATGTTAGTGTCAGAGGAGCAATCTTAAAGTATATATATAAAAATAGTGTAATTACAGGGGTATAGTAATCTCAACCAAAATGACCAGAACAATTATTATTAGAAGAGATTATTTACATTATGTTGCCAAATATAATAGATATGAAAAGAGACATAGAAATGTTCCAGTTCATATTTCACCTGCATTTGGCCCAGTTAATGAAGGTGATATTGTTGTATGTGGATAATGCAGGTATATTGATTAACAATGATAGACCATTATCTAAAACTGTGAGATTCAATGTATTGAAAGTTATTCCAAATGAAATCATTGGTAATGTCAGAAAATAATTTGTTTTATTTTGATTAACATCATATTCAAGTACATTATTTAAAGTTCATAATTTTATATATTATTTTAATCATATTTATAACAAAAGAATAATCAATTAACATGAGATTATTGTAGAAAGTCTTATATTTATTAAATATAATAAATATTACCAAATACATTTATATAAAGTATAAAGAAAATAATGATTGATTTATAGGATACAAAAATTGTAATATTCTGAGGATTCAAATACTTAACTAAACTAATATTATTATTTGAAGACATAATAAAACAATAAAAACTCATTTTAATTAATCTTAATGTTTATAAAACATTTTACACTTGAAGTTATAAGAAATGTCTAAACATTCTCATGCTTATATCATTTATTATATTACTGAAACTTTTGAAATCTTAAATATATCAGATTCTTAGATAATGTTAATTGATATTTAAGGATATCAAGAGAATTTCATAATAATAACATGTTTTTATATAAGATGAATTTATTTATAAGGGTATAAGAAAATTAAGAAATGTTCTTTATGCAGATTTAAGTAATATGATAGAAACTTTTTCATTTATCTAAAATTTATATTAATTCATTCTTATTTATGACTTCACTATTTAGTTTTCTCAATAATTAGGATATATTATGGAGAGGTGATTTCTATGTTAAATTTAACATTTTATTTTTCACTTTCAATCTATATGATCTTCTCTATAATAAACTATCCTAAAGTTCTTTCATTTTTTTTGATTTTTTTGGAGATTCTATAAAGGAAGACAATTCTTGAAATTAATATTATTATTAATGGACTCTAGTGTATTGTTTGGTTAGTTTTTGAGATTTTCTTTCTTCACTTTAGACTTGATATCCAATTTATTTTCTATTTACAAAATAACTTGATTTGTAATTCTTGATTTCATAACATTCCAGTTTTTTTTATTAGATTGAAGGAAGTTTATCTTATAGCTTTCTTTTTGTCGGTGTAATTTCAGGGGATTCTGAGAGTTATTTTAATTAATTTATATATGGAGATGTTGAATAATCTTACCATCCTTCCAGCTATATTAATTTAATCATATAAAAATAATATTATAATTCTTTAAAAAAATAATAAACAATTCTTATTATTCTTATTATTCTTGATTGAGTATTCATGAACAGTAAGATTATTTTAATTATTTATAATTTGGAATTAATTGATAAAAAATATGGATAGGAATGAAGATGAGACAAATAAACTGTTACAAGAAATTAGAAGTGAAGTTATTGATTTTACCACTTAAAATTTCTTTGGTTAAGTTGTTGAGAAATATCAAAATAATGAAAAAATGTGTTTTGAAGAGAATAAGGGAAACGGCATTGAATTTGTGAAATGTATAAGTATTAATAAAGTAAAGGTATGATGAATTTTCAAAAGAGATAAATAAAAGAAGAAAAGAAAATGGAGTTTAAAATAGATTACTTAAAAAATGAAATTGCTGAATGTCTTAATATTAATGAAAGAAATTAATGTTAATAATTTGCTATTAATAATATAATGTAGATCTAGCAAGATTTTTTAAAGAGCATAGAATTAACATTGAAGAAATGAGTGTTATTATTTTTAATTAAAATTTATTTCTGGTATGAGTGCAGCAAGCCCTGTTCATCAATAATTATAAAAAACTTTAGATGTTGTTTAAAGAGGATTTGAAGAAATAGTCTAAAATATTCCAAAATAATATCATGAACAATGTATGAGTTAAAATGGTAAAAATTTAGAGAAATATGCATAATGTATAATAAATTGATAATTTTCAAAAGGTATGTATAAAAAAAGCAAAAATGTTGATAAATAAATGAAAGCCTTTGATTTTAAGATGTTGTTTATGGGAATTACATTTGATTAATGTATCAAGACAACATCATAAGATTAATGTATTTAAAATGCAAAATAATCTGTTGAAGGATTCATCAATGATTTTTAGAAGAATGTTAAATGAAAAATTAATCTATTCATATTATACATATTTCCAGTAATCATTTTTCTTTTGATTCCATTTATTATAAGTAATAATATCAAATAAAAATGTTTAATAAAAAATTATTAGTAATCAAATCAGAAAGTTATACACAAGAACAATTTGAATAATTAAATTTGAAAGGTATTCAAACAACTCATTTGAATCTATTATAATTTGCATATAAATAATTTGAAATAGATTAAGACATTAATTATGATTGTAATACTAAAATTTATAATAAATGAAAGACATTCTATTTCACAGTGTTAATGGAGTTTAATCTTATATTCAATGTCAAACTAAATGTTAAACAAAAAATTATTTAGTGGTTGGTAATAAAACTAAAGAGAAATTAGAAAAAGAATTAGGATGTAATTCAATCTAAGTTTTTAACAATTAGAATGAACTGACAATGTATTTGTTATCATAAAATTAACAATTCAATTTGTTATACATTATTGGCAATTTATCAGAAATAGGGATAGAACTCTAAAGTATAATTAATCTTTAAATTAGAAAAACATTAAGTTACAATCATTGAAAGTTATCAAACCTTATCAAATAAAGTGTAAGAAAAGTTAAATATCAATTTTATCTAATTTGATTACATAGTTTATTATAGTAATTCAAATTATAATCAATTTAAAGAGATGTAAAATGAATTAAAAGAAAATGTCCTTCATATTTTTATTGGATAAAAATGTAGTTAAGGACATAATGAAAAGAATTTTAAAATATTACCTGTTCCAACATTTGAATGTCTATTAGAATGTTTATGAAGATATAAATTAAAATAATATTTATAAACTTTTCATAAGTTTATCACTAATCTGTATACATGAACAAAACTATAGATTTATTTGGGTAGTCTATTTTTGTCGATAAATAGACCAGATGATCCTGTCAAATTACTACGACCCTTTACGATTAGTTACTCAGAAAACAACAGTCCTCCTAAAAAAATCAATCTAACAAATTAACCTGCTTTATAATATGTAAAATAGAATAGAAAAAAATTATAATTCTCTTTATATCATATGACTTAAAGAGATTATTATAATCCAAGTTATTAACAAACTCGTTCTCCACCAAATATTTAAGTTTAGAATTTATATAATACTACAAAGTCAATCCAATAAAAGAAAACATAATTTGGTATATCTTTCTATTAGAAATTTAAAACTCTACCTCTTGATGATTCAAAATAATAGGAGATATATAAAAGAATAGATTTTAAATAAAAGATTTTAGAAAAGATGACTTAAATTAGAAATAGAAGTATAACTTGTAAAGTACCAGAGTATAATCAATTTCATATTATATAAACTTAAATTAATGTTCAATAACCAGAAATACAAATTAAGAATGAAGAAATAAACACTTAACGACCACCTTAATCAAGAGTTAATACTTCATTTCAAAAATGTAAGAAAATATGTTTAATCAAACCTACTATTTATACATTAGGATTAAATGTTGAAAAATGTAAAATAGTTGATAGAATGAAAACAATTTCATCCTCGCCTTAAGAAAAACCCTATAAAGTAAAAACATTCAAAACCAACAATGTTTAAGATAAAGTATAAAGGCAAACAATTGATAAATCTAATAACTAATAATTGACCTTTAAAAAGAAATCCTCAATTCCCTTGACAAAATGGGAATATTCTGATTTTGAAAATGATTGATCTTAGAAATGATTATTATTTCTTTTTACATCATTACTCAACATACAAGCAAATAATGCCTTTTATTATTAATTTATATTATGTTTTCTTACAGGTTTGTTGAATTGAACAAGGTACTCCAAAAATATTATCTAAAACAACATTTAAGTTTGACATTAAACAAATTGGACTTCAAAAGATTTGTGAATGATATTATAAAGATAAATTGTTTAAATTAAAAGAAAAAAGACTAATCCTAGTTTGAGATATAAGTCAGTATTTAGTATAGTATAAATTATGTAATTTATTGGTTAATCCGATTATATAATTCTACATACTTTTTTAATTGGGAATAAAATTATTTGTATAAAATAAAACAATTAATTATTTTTAAATTGAAAAAAGAATGCTCTATATTATTAGAAATCAAGAGCAATAAAGACTATCAAGTAACTTGATAGGAAATTCTTTTATATGAAAAAATTTATAAGAAGAAATACAGGATAATAATTTTTTGAATATCTTAAAGTAAATGAATTCTGTAGGCAAAGTTTTTTTAATAATAAACAGTAAAATAAATTTTACATTAGATTCATCCTTTAAAATATTTTTGGATATTAGTAAATTGATACATTAACCTCTATTCCATGCTCTCATATATATTGTAGTGCTTGCAATAAAAGATATAAGATAAAATGTTACTTATGTGGACGTAAATATATAATTATAAATTTAAAAAAGAGCAAAAATTGAGGCTACTTATTATTATTATTACTAGTTTGTGAGCAAATTAGTTAAAAACTATGATACTTTCTAAATAATAGTTCAAATATTTTTAAGATGAATAAATAAATTAATTTTATCTATACTATCAATATATTCTAATAATAAAAATATATATTTTAGTTACAGATGCCCATGTGGCGCAATTGGTAGCGCGACAGCCTTCTAAGCTGTAGGCTGCAGGTTCAATCCCTGCCATGGGTGTTCTTTTTATTTTTATATATTTATAATCAATTACTATTTTAATAAAATATATAATTATGTTTGAATTTATAAAAGAATTCATATAATTTAAGTATTTTAATCCATATTTGCATACTTTTAATGTTATTTTCTTAAAATAAATAATGAAAAAATAAATATATTATATTATAGTGCAAAATTTAGACAATTAATTTCAAGAAGATTTGATTGAATATATATTCATATTGAATAAGAAGATAAGTAAGAATATTTTACTATGCCTATAATTGCCTTTAAAATAAAAGATTAATTATGGAAGAGTCAAATATCTTTAAGGAAATGATTTAATAAAGTGAAACTTAATCTATTTATTTGGATTGAATAGGAAATAGAAAATAATTAAAGAAGGGTTAATTGGGTAATATTATAGTCAAGAAATTAATGTGAATTAAGAAGAATAATCTTTTTTGAAGAAAGAATTTAATTATAAATCAAAACAAATAAAAAATGTTATAAAATTAAAGAAATGATTAAATTTATATATTGTGGCTTCTATATGGGGATTTGAAAATTATTCATAAATAAAATCTTTTTTCACTTTGAAAATGGGAGCATACAAATATTTACAAGAACTTTGGAAAAAGAAGCAATCTGATGTGTTGAGCTTTATCATGAGAATTAGAACATGGGAATATAGATAATTACCTGTAATTCACAGAGCCACCAGACCAAGTAGACCAGACAAGGCGAGAAGATTGGGTTACAAAGCAAAATAAGGTAATTCATTGTGAACAATTATTTTAGGATATGTCATTTACAGAGTGAGAGTAAGAAGAGGTGGTAGAAAATTGCTAATTAGAAAAGGACTTGTCAAAGGAAAGCCAAAGAGTTAGGGAGTTAATTAATTAAAGCCAACAAGAAATCTTAGATCTGTAGCAGAAGAAAGAGTTGGAAGAAAAATTGGAGCTTTGAGAGTTTTAAATTCCTATTGGGTTGCTTAAGATGGCACATATAAATACTTTGAAGTTATTACTGTTGATCCATTCCATCCAGCCATTAGAGGTGATTCTAGAATTAATTGGATTACATAGCCTGTTCATAAACATAGAGAATTAAGAGGTTTTATATTATGATTAATTATTATTTAAGGTTTGACATCAGCTGGTAGAAAGAGTAGAGGACTTAGAGTTAAAGGACATCGTAATAATTAAACAAGACCTTCAAGAAGAGCTAATTATGCAAGAAGAAATAGAATTTCACTTAGAAGATTTAGATGATTATTGTTATTTTTTATGTACAATTAATCAGTCAATTAACATATAATATATTTATTCTCTTCTTATTTTAACTATTTTAAAGTTGATAGTGTAGAATAACAATTTTATATACAATTTACTATTGATTATTATATAATAAGGTTCCTAATTTATTAAATTTCATTTGACTAATTTATATTGTATTTAATTATATTTAATATTAATCTTTAAATATGTAGATGTCTGATAGTGAATTCTTTGCTGATCTCAAATATAGACTTGATTATTTAAAAAAGTAAGAACTTATGGGTGTTGATATTCATGACAGAAACTTAGAATCTAGTAATTGTGAATCAGAAATTGACCCTGAGTTAGATTCAATATTAACTAAACAAGGTTTGGTCAAAAAAAAATAATAGATTCAGAATCATAATTAATTAAGTATGAAGCTTAAAATGCTCAAAAATATTAAAATTAACTTTAAAGAACTTAAAATATAAGATTTTGAAATTCTTTCTACATTAGGTAATTATTATTGAATTATTATATATTAGGGACTGGAACTTTTGGAAGAGTCAGATAAGCTAAAGTAAAAGGTGATCCTGAAAATCAAGTTTATGCACTTAAAATTTTAAAAAAGACAGAAGTAGTTAGACTCAATTAAGTTGAACATATAAAATCAGAAAAAGACATTTTAACATTTATAGAACATCCATTTATAGTAAAAATGAAAACATCGTTTCAAGATTAATTTTATATCTATATGTTATTTGAATATATTCAAGGAGGGGAATTATTTAGTAGATTAAGAAAAGAAGGTCGATTTGCCAATGATGTTTGTTTGTTTTATGCAACCGAAATCTTGACTGCAATTATATATATGCATAAAATGTAAATAGTATATAGAGATCTCAAACCAGAAAACCTATTAATTGCTAAAGATGGACATGTTAAAATTACAGATTTTGGTTTTGCTAAAAAAATAGGAAATGGAAAAACATATACTTTATGTGGTACTCCTGAATATTTGGCTCCAGAAATTATTAAAGGTTCCAAAATTGGTTATGGAAAATCAGTTGATTAATGGGCATATGGTATATTACTATTTGAAATGTTATCAGGGTAATTATATATTATATTATAAATAGATATCCTCCATTCTATGATAATGAACCTATTGGAATATATAAGAAGATCTTATCTGGACTTATTGAATTTCCTAAATTTTTTGATAACAAAGTTAAAGATTTAATAAGAAAGCTTTTAAACCCAGAAATCTAAAATAGATTAGGATTTAATGATGTATATATTTATATATATATAAATTAGAATGGTGAATCAATAAAGAAACATAAATGGTACAGAGGGGTGGATTGGGCACGTGTAGAAAATAGATAAATTCCTCCTCCTTGGGTCCCTTACTTAAGATCAGAGGATGACGTTTTTTGGTTTGAAAAGTATCCTGATTCTAATGATGCTCCAAAATAATTGCCTCGTGAACTTTAACATATGTTTGATGATTTTTGATTTCAATTTATAATTGCTCATTTGCAAATTTATAATCTAAGTTTGATTGTTATTATAAATATCCTTACTAAAGAACTATATCAATAATGGATAACTAAGTGATATCAAAATGATTAAGAATTATATGTGTGGAATAAATTATTAAATAAATTAAAAAAAGATTTAAAATGGTATTGACTTTCACTTATGTTTATTTAGGGAGCTCATAAATCATTGAGAATGAAGAAGAGATTGATTAAAGCAAATAAGCAAAATAGACCTCTTCCAAATTGGTTTAGATATAGAACTGATAACACAATCAGGTATCAAATAAAAATAATACATTACTAGGTATAATTCAAAACGTAGACATTGGAGAAGAACTAAGCTTAACATCAATTGATTTGTTTACAAATATAATACCGTACATTTATTAATAAATTTTCACTATTTTGCTACATTTATTTAGAGTTGTCATATTTGCAAACCCATTTCCATTTTTAGAGATTTTTCATTTTTCTCAACATATATCATCATCTTTCATAATATTAATAGAAAATATTTATTTTTGCCTTAGTACACCAGCAACATTAGAAATATCAGAAGTATTGTCTATGTTTATTTTATAAATAAATTATACTTTATTAAAGACTTTTTTATTTTAAATTCTTATGATCATGTTGGTAATAGTTATAAAATCATTTGGAATCTGAAATTATCGTACATTTACTATTGATTTGATTTATTTTTTCTTGTAAATGGAATAATAATAAAACTTTTATTAGAATCTAAATAAAATGAAAAGAAAACAACACTGAATTTTGAATATTAAGACTTATTTTTATAAACTAAATGAATGTTTAATTAAAACTAAAAAGAAATGAGTGAAATAATTATAAGGTTAAACAATTTGATCTTAAATGGACAAGTAATGATTTTGATAAATGTTAAAGAAGATAGATAATTCTAAATCATTATTTCCTTTACATATTTGAATACATATTAAAGAGTACTTCATAGCCAAAAGGTAATCAAAATGATTTAGTTATTAAAAAAAAAGTCTTTGAAAAATAGGACAAATCAGCTTATTGAATAAGAAAAAGTAAATATTATGTTTTTAAGAAAATATATTTATCTTTTTTTTGTAATATATATATATAATATAATTCAGTTAATAAATTTTTAAATACAATGGGAAACGCAACAACAAAATTAAATAGAAAATTTGACGGATGGCTTAAAAAAGCTTACAGTTATATCTTCAAGGAAGAAGAGCTAAGTGAAATTTCTGATGAAGCATAATCTGACGACGAATCAAATCAAAATGTTTTAGATTCATAATCAAATAACGAGCCACAAAATTAATCAGACTAAGAACCTGATATAGAATAAAAAGAAAATGTAAGTACTCATTCAGATTAAATCGAATCTATAATTTATACTTCAATTACAAAGGAAGAACTCTTATAAGATAAACGGAAGGCTTCAACACTACTTTCATCTGAATTTGATCCAAAAAGAGTATGTCCAAATAAGGAAAACATAAAAGAATGATAAAACATATGTTGTTTTGTTTTTTAATTTTGTTTAATAAAATACATATATATGATTTCATAATTTGCCTTGTAATACTTTATGAAGTATTCCATTTTACCATTATGCATAAACATCTTCTTACTTAGGTTTTTTTAAGTATGCATCTCCATGTACTTGATCTTTATCAAAAACCCCTAATAAAACACAATTATCAGTCAAATGCCAATATCCTTAGCCTTGCTTCCTATTTTATTTATTATTATAATACTTACTCTCCTTTTGAAAAGGTTCCTTCATATTTTTTCCACCATCCCTTTATATTGACATCTCGTAAATCATTATAATTAATATTTATTTCAATCTCAGGATTCTCATTTGCTAGGACTCCATATCCTTCAAATTTTCCATTAACAAAGTCTCCTTCATATTGAATTTCTCCATTCTTAAAATATAAAGTGCCTCTTCCATGCATCTATCCTGTAAAAAGTTATCCTTCATACTTTAAGATTGTGTTGGCTTCATCATAATAAATTTTATGTTCTTTTTTATTTTATGATACCTTATCACTGAAATATTTTTAATGATTAATATAAGATTATTCTAAATAACTTCTGCAGGATTAAAGATTGCTTATTCCATTAAATTCACTTTATGGTTTGTTAACTCCTAGATCTTGTTATTTTTATGTTAAATCAGATTTATTCTAAGTTTATGGTTATTATTAGTTTTATGGAATTTCAGATTGATTTACAAATTCATTAGATCTAAAAGATACCAATTCTTGTTAAAACCCTGAGTTAGATTTTAGTACACCATTATTCCAAATTCCTATTATTTTATTATTTGATTTTCTACAAAATTCACCAATACCATTTATCTAATCATTTCTAAATTCTCCACAAAAGAATTCTCCATTCGTTAATGTCAATCTGCCTTCTCCACATTTCCTTAGAATTAAAGATTTCATTACTTTCCTAATTAAAAGCAACCTTCATATTATTTACTAAATTTCATAATATCTTTGCAATCTTAAAATTAATAACTTTCCTATAACTAAATTGAATTCTAATAGTACTAAACTCCCCAACTATGAAAGTCTCCTTTCAAAAATTCCCCTTCATAAATCAAATCCCCTGATTTAGAAAATAGACGACCTATTTAAAATTAATATCTACCTTTTCCTTCATATTGATTATTAACTATCTGGCCTTAATATTTTTAACCATTTTATTCAAATTTAGTTTATGAATTTTTAATAGTTTATAATTCTTATCTCATTTTCCTAATACAATCAGAAATTTAAATTTAAACTTATTATAATGCTTTACTTAGTTTAATTTCATCATTTTTATTTAAATTATTTTCATCAAATAAATTAATTGAATCTAGTAAATTTAACTTAGGGATTTGTTTTACAAAGTCAATTTAAGTTTAAAGACACACTATTTGAGAAGAAGGAGATTTCAATATTTTTAGTAATTAATCAAAATTGGGTCTTCTAACTAAATCTGTATCAAGCATTTCAATAATAATATCAATAAAATTCCCACAGAATTAACTTTTTAACTTCAATATAGATTAAATTCGTTATTATAGAAGTGTTTCATTCACCTTATATTCTTAATAAATATCATTGCTTTTTTGTTCTACAAAATAAAATCCTTAATACTTGTTATTAATTCTAAAATAATCATACCAAGACCAAAAATTTGGACTCTTTCTTTGTCATAGAATTTACCAATGAATTCTTCAGGGGCAGGGAAATTATCTAATTCAAAATTTATAGTTTTCTACTCTTTAAACCTCATTACAGTATAATAAGAGGATTCGGATTCAAAAAATGGTCTAATTTTCCAAATATTTCCATCATTTGTAAATATTGTATCCAAACCCAGATATTATTTTTTCACCCCTAAGATGTTTTAAGCTTATGTAACTGAGACTAGAAGTTCAGTTATCTATTGATTTGATAAGGTTTTCTCTTTTTTTTGTAAATAATCTTTTAGAGAATATTTTGGATGTTCAGTTAATATACTCAAAGTAAAATATTTTGTAAACCATTTTTCACATGTTTAAACAAGTATCTCTTCAATTTTAGCTAATCCAGTAAAATTTTAGTTTTAAATTTCCCTAGCAACCTCTTTCTCATTCTGAAAGTTATTTTAACTTGATGTAAATTCTTTATAATCAAAAATTTGATTTTTATCATTCTCATAAGTCTAATAATTTCCTTTATCTATTATCATTCTCATATTAGACAAAAAAGGAATGTTTTCATTGATATTGCTTTATTAAACACCCATTCAATTAAATATTAATTATAACAGTAAATGTAAGAATCTACTCTTGGTAACTATGCTATAGGAAATACATTAGGTGAAGGTACTTTTGGAAAAGTTAAAATGGGTACTCATTTATAAACTGGAGAAAAAGTATTTTCATTTTTATTACTATTAAGGTAGCCATTAAAATTTTAGAAAAAGCCAAGTTTGAAGATGAAAGTGATGTATTAAGAATTGCAAAGGAAATAGAAATTTTAAAGAAATTGAGACATCCTCATATTATACAGATTTATGAGATAATTGACACAGAGAAGGAAATTTATTTAATAATGGAATATGCTAGCGGTGGAGAATTATTTGAATATATTGTAAAACATCACAAAGTTTCAGAAAAGATTGCATGCAGATTCTTGCTTCAAATTTTGTCTGGTGTTGAATATATGCATAAAATTGGAATTGTTCATAGAGATTTAAAACCAGAGAACTTACTTTTTGATCAAAATCAAAATATTAAAATAGTTGACTTTGGTTTATCTAATACTTATAAACCAAATGAATTATTAAAAACTGCATGTGGAAGTCCATGTTATGCTGCCCCTGAAATGATTTAAGGTCTAAAATATTCTGGATATTTAATTGATATTTGGAGTTGTGGTATAGTGTTATATGCTATGCTATGTGGATATTTACCATTTGAAGATTAGAATACTAATTAATTATATAAAAAGATTGTTGCTGGAGAACTTGTATTTCCTAAATGGTTGTCAGTTGAAGCTAAAGATCTCTTAAAAAATATCTTAAACACAGATCCAAAGAAGAGATTTACAATACCATAAATAAAAGGTCATAAATGGGCCAAAGCAATTAAAATAGAAGAATATTTTGGAAATATAGGTAGTGAGAATATATAAATTGATGATATCAT
This sequence comes from Paramecium biaurelia, assembly GCA_000733385.1. Taxonomy (NCBI): domain Eukaryota; phylum Ciliophora; class Oligohymenophorea; order Peniculida; family Parameciidae; genus Paramecium; species Paramecium biaurelia. The sequence goes on from JPFL01000073.1 coordinate 190,075, forward strand.
CGTTGAATAATTGAGAAATCTGTATTAGATAGACCCATAACTTTGTAGAAAACTTGTTAAAAAAAACAGACACAATAATGTTACAACACTCTATTACCTTTAAATGCAAAAAAATAAAAAGAATAGAACTTATAATTATTTTAGAAAAGATTTTGAAGATTCAATCACATAATCATATATTCTTAATTCATCAAATTTAGATTCTTTAAATACAAGCAATAACAACACTTCTAGATAAAAGTAGAATACAAGTAATGGTCACTCTCCATAACATAGAATCATGACTTAAATCAATAATAGATAATAATCACCATCACCTCAACCTATAAAATAAATAACCAAACCAGATTCACCAAAATAATTCTCTATCTAATTAAAAAGAGATATAATAAAGCGACCACAGATTAGACCCATCATACCTCCTATGCTAAAACCTATATATTAAGCTGTTAATAATTCTATATCTAGTGTTGGTACTAATGGAAATACACCTTTATAAACAAATAGAAAAACAGAAGATTCTTTTTCATTAGATAAAAGCAAACCAAAAGTTTCTAATTAATTATTATATTTTAGTTCATTAATAGAGAGCGTGCTATTAGTGCTATATCAGAATATACTCAACCCAATCCAGTTAAAGTTCCATAACCAAAAATTCATAAAGGAGCCTTCAACTTTCAATGTACAACTCATAGAGAACCTGTAATCTTTGCTGCTGACTTATTGAAGATGATGAGTTAAATGTAAATAAAAATACTGTAGGTACATTTATCATTTATTTGCTCATCAGTAAATTGATCCGTATGAGATGATATGTTCAGCCAATTTATCTCTCAAATTCGAAATCTAAATAAGACAGATTCAAAATTGTGATGGTCTTTACTTATTAAAAGCTCGCCATATTAGTGGAGAATGGGAAGAGTACCAGAAAACTTTAAATAGACTTATTTAATTGTTAAATTTTTGAATTTTAAATGATTATATTATAGTTAAATTAATTTTAAAAGATCTCAACCTTAGACATGGTAGATTATTCATTTCTTGTATAGAGATCAATCATTACCTTTTTGATGATTTATGAATAACATTAATAATATTTGAAAAATAAATTGTTAAATTTAAGAATGATTATAATATTTTTAAGAAATTCCTTTTCTATCAATATATTTTGTTTAAATCACTATATACAACCTCAATTATTTATATATCAGAACTTATATGATAGTTAATTTTGGTACATATTTAATGAGAAATAAAAATATGCTGTAATTTAATTAAAATCAACTAATTGGACCTAAGCCTATTTTCATGCAGCCTTTGGATTCTTATAAGAATCTGGATGTAGATGATACTTAATGTACAGATGACTTTTCAATTAAAATTTTATCTTAAACTAACAATTCTTTTATAGAAACTCCTTAAATAAAAACTGAAGGTCTTAGCAATAAAAAAGATAACAAGAAAAAAGTTAAATTTAATCTTAACATTGTTCATTGTTAATTTAATTAGAGAGAACCTGCTATTGCTATAGGGAGGTTAGTTTAAAAATTAATGAATTAGAAACCACATCTTTATTGGGTAAATCCTCAGATCTATAAAAATTAATGATCCATAAATTTTATTTGTATACTTAGTCTTATTATCTAATATCTATTTATAAATAATATTTTATATAAGCATTATTATTTAATTTCATACAATTTTTTTTAGTTTTAATCAGATTTACCAAAAAACCTAATAATCTAAAATATATGTGAATAATAATATTAGAATTTCAGAAGTCTCAGCATTCTTAAATGTAAGAATTAATAATTTAAATCATATTCTCAATAATCTTATTAATCTAAATTTATTATTTGATATTAATATAGCAGATGTTTTATTACAAGGGTTTGATTATTACCATTATGAAATAAATTCAAAAATGAAATATTAAAGGTGAAATTAGATTTAATTCATTTATAGTAGTAATTTCGTACTTCAAAGTCTTACTCTTCTTTATTTCAACAATCTGAAATTTAGGAGACTTCCTTTTCATATTTAAGAAAAAAATGAATATATTCCAATATGAGTCAAGGAAAATAAGCATAATTTATATACCTGAAATATTGTGTTTTGAGCTACCATACAGCAGGAGTTCTTTTTTGTCTTTCTCTTCTAGGAGATATTTCTATTTGAAATTCTATATTAAGATTTTTTGTTCTACAGAATCTGGTTATGAGTTAAATCCTTATTAACTTCAAGTAGTTTTTAAAATTCTTTATTAATAATAAACATAATAACAATATTATTTTAATTCAAAACATTGACACAACAAAGGTGCTTACAACTTTGATATTCAGAACGCTGTTTGAAGTTCATATATTAAACAAATCATTGTTAAAATTTAATAATTGATTTTTATTTAGAGATCTTTATTCTTATTCTTAAACAAGGTTGTACCAAGATTAAAAACAATGATTTGCAGAAACCTGTCATAAACATTTTATCAAACAAAATATATAATTAAACATAGTTATAAATTTATTCTTATTTTTTTTTAATTACATTTATGAATATTATTAAGTATTACCGAAAGTCCATACTAAGACCTACTTACAATTTTTTCTGGAGTAAATAAGAATAAAACTAATAAAAGACAGGGAAAAATGATGAGAAGAATTAAAATTAAACTGGTGGTATATAATAATTTTAATAAATTAGAATGGAAAGGTAAGGAGGAATATTTGAATGATCTAAGAAAAAAGAGAGAAGAATATGAAAAAATGAAAATAAAAAATGAAAAAGAAGTTCATACATAAACAATAAGATAAGCAAGAGAACATGAAGTTAATTATGGAAAAGTGGATTTTGCAAAAGTCTTTATTGATAACATCAATATATAATATTCTAATGAATTTAAGCATCCAGAGGAAATGTTTAATTTTTTAGGAACACTTAAAGTGTAATTAACAGAACAAAATTTAATGTCTTGTGTTAATGCCTTTATTTAGTTTGCAGATAAAATTACTGAAGATGATTTGATAAGATATGAATTTTAAGAATTTTAAGCTATTTTAACTAAACAAATAAGAATAATTAGCAATATTGAAAATTTAATAAAAATTACTAAATTGCTTGATATATTATGTCTCCCCTCAGAACATGAAATTTGGGGTTAATTAGAAATATCAATTTTGAATAGAATGTCTAAATTAAATCTCAAATAGCTTTTAGAAATATTATCCCATTTAAGTAATTAAAAAGAGGGTTCAGATTAGTTTTGGGATTAATGTGAAAATTAAATTAAGGATGAAATCAATAAATTATAAGATTCAAATTTACAATACTAATCTGTTATTTCAACTTTAATGTGCTATTGGAGAGTTTAAAGAGGGTAAAAATAATATTTAATTTTTAGAACTAAATAGTTTATTAGAGGTTTAGTAGGAGTTATGTTATAAAATTCATAGAATTAGTAAATCTATTAGTAATTACCAATAAATATAATAATTTAAGGAGTACTTGTTATGGGATAACTTTGTGAAAAATAAGATATTGCTGATATTGTTAAAAGTTAATTATTCAAAAATTATTTTAATGAAGTAGAAAAATATCTCTTAGAATAATTTGATAATTTGAATTTTGAATAAATTTGTTTAATTAGTTAAGGATTTGGTTTAGAATTTGGTAGTGATCTTTTTATTTAGAAATTGGAAGGTAAGATTTTGGAAAATTATGATAATTATGAATTATAAGAATTAAAATTTATTATAAAAAGCTTTTTGCTTTCATATAGAGGATCAAAGTACGCTTTAATTTATCATACATAGAAAATTATTTAAGATGATGATGAACAAGATTTCATCTTTAAAACATGAATTCACATCGATTGAATTAGCAGAGATAGTAAAATCCTATTATATTACTGAAAATGATAATTAAGAATTTTATGCTGATATTGAAAGAAAAAGTATTAATGATATTTAATCAGTTTTATAGAGATTAAAGGAAGTAAGAGAAATAACACCATAAGAAATTTATGAAATAGCTTATAGTTATTTAATTACAAGAATTGGATCAAGAGAATTCTATAAATTATTGGAAATTGTATTTAATTCAATATAACATCTAGGTTATAACTTTTAGATTTGATGATTTACGATAGAATGCCATATTGTTGAGTAAATTACATGATTTATACTTAAAAAGTGCACTTTGTGATACAAAACTTATAGAAAGAATGGCATCTGTTCTTTGAAAGTTTAGTATTTGTGTTTAGATTAAATTAATTTATTTACACATATAAAAAGCTACATTTTTCATTTAATATTTCTTGTTTTCTTAACATCTGATCTCTATTTTTTACATTAAATTCTTTGTTCAATTCTGTATTAACTTGGAGGAGGTATTGTAAATGCTGTTTTATCAGGCTTACTACATTCAAAAACCATTCCTCTTAATTTATCGATTGCATCATCCAAATTTTTTGATTGCTCTCTAGTAAATTAACTAGTTAATATAATTTCTCCTTCCTTATTGACATAATTAGGATATAGTCTGAGGAATTTTTTTTTCTAATCTTCACTTAGCCAATCAGCAGTTTATAGATTAAATCTTATTTCAGCTTTGGAATTAGTTTTATTAACATGCTATCCTCCTGGTCCAGAACTTTTACTGAATCTACATTCTAATTTCTCTTTTGGAATAATTATGCTTCTATAAGAGCAAAATTTAGTGATCAATAATTAGTGAAATTTAATCATTTAATGTAAACAATAAGAAATATATTAATATATATAATTCTTTTCTGTAATCGATTTAATATCTGTAGGTTTAATGTTAAAATGAAATTTGTTCTTTTATATTAATATTTAATAAAATATTAAGGAAACAATACATTCAAATCAAAGATTAAACTTCATAGATCGATTAAAAAATGTGAAATAGATTAATTAAGGAAAGGAAAATTAAAAAAGAAGATTTATTATAATTCTATTTTGATCATTATAACTAACATTCCATTATGGCTTCATATAGTAGTAAAATTCAATTTGATTTTTTAGTCTTTTATGTAATTTTAAATAAGGCTATGATTCATTATAATCTTCTCATTTATTAATAATTATATTTATGAAAATAAATTAAAAGAAATAAGTTCAATTTGCCAAAGGAACTACGACAATTTAAGAAAAACCAATATCTATTCATTAGAGCCATGTTGATTACAATTTAATAAATGAGAAGGAATTTGAAAAGAATTCAAATTTTTCAGATTGCGAGTTTTTATCTGCTTGTAGAGAACTTATAATTTGTTAAAATTGTGCCAATGATCTAATCACATAATATAAAGAGTTATATCAATCGTTTTTGAGTAGATAAGAAAAATTCTTGTTTTTATAAAGTGATTTAAAGTAATATAGAATCTAATGCGAGATTCATACTACAAATTTATTTGGATAAAAACGAAATGATATATTGAGTAACAATCAATAGAAACATTCACTTAATTTATTGGGACAAAATAGATTAAGTTTTATGGATTTCCCAAAATTTTTATTCAAAACAGGAGAATTCCAAATAATAATACGTGCAGATGTTTTTAAGGCTCAAGTAAATTACTTTCTTAAATAAATGCAAGTAAATGAGAACATTAATAATGAAAAAGATATTATTATGCACATAAATGATATAGTAGATCCTGAGGACAATATAAATTTCAATGAATTTATTCGATAAAGAGATAATTAAATAATAATTAATTATGATGTATTTTCGTATTTCAGTATGCATAGTATATTCTTTTCGATAAAATTTTAAAATTTGGTACAACTGTGTTAGATATTTAAATTTAAGATAATATTAGATTGAAAATATTAAGAGCTATTAGCTCTTTGATTTTAGAATAAGTTTTAAATGCAAGGGATTAATTTATTTAAAAGTATCATTTAAAAATAAATTTTATAAGAATTGTAAGTTTAAATACAAAATATTATAGCTAAAATAATTAATTATTTAAAGAATTGAAAATAGAATTCAAGAAATTGAATATGAGAAATAATAATAAATGTTTATTGCTTACATAGAATAAGAAGAAAAATAAATTGAAGTAAAGAAGGAAAAATAAAGAAAAAAAAGATAATAACGAAAGTTAAAAAAGAAAGTTAATTAATAATTGGAATAGTTAGAAGATGATGATGAGGATGATGAAGAAACTAAAAACTTTTGTTGTGAAATAAATGTCAAAACATTAAAAGAAGAATCTTAACATTCTGACAAAGAAATATTGACAGAATTGTTGATTCTTAAAAGAAATATGAGTGAAATCAATCAAAAAAGAAAATAATTAAGAGAAACAATTAGAAAAGAATGGGAAAACTACTAAAAATAGTTTAAATCATTAAAACAATGAAATATTTAATTTTTTATTTCCTTTATTCATTCGTTTATGTTCAAGGAGTTGAATTTAGTTTCTTTTTAGAATCAGAAGAAAAACTATGTTTTGTTGATGTCTTAGCACCAAACACTTTATTAATAGCCAAAATCAGATCTTAAACAGACTAATATAATTTTTACATCACTCATTAATCATAGAATGACCAAGTCGAAAGGATTTATGAAAGCGAAGGATAAATGTAACTTATCTATGATTATACTACCATGTAAGGAGGGAATTATTAATTTTGCTTTGAAGATAAACTTGGGCTATATAATGAAATTTATTTTGAATATTTAATTGGTATTGAGGCTAATGATATGCATGAAATAGCTTAAAAATCAGATTTAGCTCTTGTATAAGAAACACTCAATAATATTTAGGCAAAATTATAGTTTATGAAATAATAGTTGATTATTTTTTCTCAGGTGAAATTAGAGAATATTTTTAGCTTAGAGAACTTATATTATTACATTGTATAAACTGACTTTATTAGTTTTGGCATTATTGCAATATTGATATTTATGGAAGTATAAATTTTGAAAAAGAAGATATTAAGAAAAAAAATATAATGATAACATTTAATGCAATATTATAACTCATCATATTGGTTGCTATTTTTCTAAAATTTCTATTAATTCAAATTATTTTAAGTCCTTTATAATAGAAAATTGATACCTCACTAATTATTTCAAGCAAATTTTATGCTACAAACAATGCATTTGCACTTGTCTTATCTGTTCTATATTTTTCAATTACCCAAGTAAATTTATAATTATATTTTAAATGAATTCTTTCCCTTATGTCTTTCAATAAACTAATTTAATTTTGTAGCAATTATTAATCTAATTTAAATGCTAATTCTGTGCTTCTTAAAAGTTATTAATAAAAGTTTTCTACTCTTGAATCATCATAATAATCTTCTCTTTTTGCCTCATAAAGAGCTTATATTTTTAAAACTGGTTATTGTAATCTTTCTAATTTACATTCTGCTACTACTCCTTTCACTCCTTCATGTGATCCAAGATTTTCAAGCTTTTCTATTTAATTTAAAATTTGAGTTTATATTTCTTCTACTAATTCTTTTTTCGCATAAATAAAATCAAATAGAAAGAAGTTTTTAGTTTATTTTTAATTGAACATTACATACAATTCTAATAATCCATAATCAGGATCTGTAACCTTAATTTTTCTATTTGGACATATCAAAAAGTCAATTGTATTTTTTTCTGGTGGTTTCCACTTGACTATGTTTTCATTTGTACCGGAAACATAAGGAAATTAATTTTTAGTAAAAATAAGTCCATCATTACCATGAGGTAATAATGGTATATAATTAGAGCAAATATACCTGACTCTATCTGGAAAAAAAAAATCCTTTAAAATGCATCTAATTTTTGGAAAATGCTTTAAAGGTTAAAAGTCTATGTTTTACAAGGGACCTAACTTTTTTAGAAGCTTCCTCTATTCTAAATATTCTTATGCACATCTTAATCTATCAAAATATTATAATTTTGATGTATAATTTCCATTATGAATCAGTGTATCAAATATTAAATAGTTTAGTGCCTAAGTATTATTTGGATAATTTTCAACTACTAGCTCTCCATCAAACATTTCAAGTATTCGCAATTCGACAGGATTTATTAATTATGAAGGAACTCTGATTTTAACAAGATGTAATTGATATGGATAATTTGAAACATTTAACCCTCCTAAATTTCTACCGGTAAAATAGCAATGTCCATTGTTTAGGATAATTAATAAATATCTCACACCATCTGTTTTTTCACAAACCAACCAATCTGATAACTCTTTCTTAATTTATGTTAACTTCGCCTTTGATAATGATTTAGGATGTGCTCCAATAAATTCAGGTCCTGCTTAATTTGAGCCGCGCAACTAAAAATTAAAATTGAAATACTTATTAATTGAGGGCTTTTAAAGCATTTTAAAGCCAAATAAATTCTTCTTCTAAATCACTCTAATCATCTTATTGTACCAATTAATTTATAAAAATTCCTGGGTTTTCATAATATCCTTCCATCTAAGAATTATGAAATAAAAAAATTTATTAAGCTTAATTCTAAATTAATCATACCATAAATTATTTACATTGTCAAAAATAAATGCGTCATTTTCAATCATATTTAATTTTCCAATAATTGTTGATGGTTATTATATTAATAATATAAAAAATTTAAATATGAGCAGCATACAAAGTGCCCCACTTAAAAAGAAAAAATCTATTCTATAAAAAATTAAAATGTTCTTTAAAGATATTCCTGATCAATAGATTGCAATTATTAATGAAGCATCTTAAAGAAAACCACCCCAAATCAAAAAAGTATGCTTTTTATAGATATGTAGTGTTAATCTTTATAAGAACAATACTCAGATGAATAAAAAGTTATAAAACATAAATACTCTGAAGAACTCATAGATGAAATACTTGAAGTTAACCAAGTTGAATTGGCAGAATGAATAAAATGAGTAATAATTCACTTATATATTTATATTAAATGCTTATAAACATAAAAGGACCTTTCACATACCTTTTTTAAAATAAGAAAAGCCTATGATTTTAATGCCAAAGATTATGTTGTAATTTGTTCGTAACCAAAATTCAGGCTTCTAGGAGTCTCTCTTGGCAGAAAATCGTTTAATAATAAAATTTAGCGTATAATGTTACCCTTTTAAAAATGAGACTCTTAGATTTATGACGTATTTAAGTCAATATAAATTAAATAAATATTATTAATTCTGGTTTCGATTAAAAATAATTAATAAAAAAGATATTTTCATGCTAAATGATATAAAGATATTGTATATAATTTAATACACGTGCAATTTAAATTTATTGTAATAAGGAGCTTAAATCTCTGCGTTGATTATGAAGAAAAGATAAATATAAAATATCTTATATCAAATATGGCTTAAAATAAAATTCATAAGAGAGTAGCAATCTTTGAAGCTGAAGGAGGTTCAGACAAAACTTGGAATGGTCACAGAAAAGACACAGTCCCAATTGTTGAAGCCTTTAAGGAATTAGGATGGACTGCTGAAGTCATCTTCTTCAGAGACGAATGGAAGGAAGCAATCACAAAGTATGTGATTGAAAACTGTGATGCTTACATTCCAAGAATCAATACAGGAAATCTTCCAAATGGTGAAGCTGTCTTCAATCAAGCTTTAAGAGAAATGTGTGCTGCTGGA
>JPFL01000073.1:201472-218065 GCA_000733385.1 Paramecium biaurelia
AAGAATCAAGGAAGGTGAAGTCAGAATCTTCTTAATGGGAACAAAGCCATTATTTGTTATCCATAAGAAACCAGCTGATAAATAAGATGCTTTTTCAGCAACATTATTCTCTGGAGCCACTTATAAATATGAAGCACCAGAAGCTTGGCCAGAATTAATCAAATTCTTCTCCTCATGTCTTTAACATTTAACAGACAATCTTGGAGATGTTGAAACCATTTTAGATTGGACTTGTGATTTTATTCTTGATACTGATGAAAATGGAAAAGATAAATATTGGATTAGTGAAGTCAATGTCTCATGCATTGGATTTACAAATTAATTAGATATTGGTATCTAATAAGAAATGGCAAGAGAACTCATCAGAAAAGTCATAAAAAGAAGATTTGGAATTAATGCCATTAGAGATTGATTAGTATCATATAATGTTATTAATGTCTAAATTTATTATCTTATTCTAAATTTTTGATATCATTTAATTAAAATAAATAAGACATATTTTTTCCTTACATTATTTTAAGGTAGGAGCATATATATTTTGGCACTTATCAGAATTACAAGTAATCAAATAGAGTAGTTTAAAAAAGGTGAATGTGAATAAAGCAGTTCGGTTTTACTAGCTCATATTCCTTCACAAAACCATAAACATTTTAATATTTTCAATAATTCTCTATTTTTTGGTAATAATTTATTTAATTTATTTTTTCCATTTGTTCTTCAAGATACTTCTCACGTGATTCTTAAAAATTGCTTGAATTTGAGTAAATACAAATTAGTTAAATAATAATTTATTTTTAAGAAATTTTATTTTAATTGATATTCTCAAAAAGTAAAGTAATTTATTACTCAAATGTGAATTAAGGTATTATTTTTAATAATGTGTAATGATACTTTTGAATTTTTTTATAAAAATAGACATAAAGCCATTCACACAAATAATACTTCTGTTTATAAAACTCAAATAAATATTGATAATTAATTATGAATATTTCTGATATTTAAGCATTAGCATAATTAATATAGCCAGAAGAGGAGGAAAGCGCTTTTTCAAATATAAATAACAATCCAAACAAAGGAAGTATTTTTGCACCTAGTGATATTGGATCTAATGGTCAAAAAAAGGAAGTCGCCAAACCTTATGCCTAAATATAGGTAAAGCTTGGGCAGAAAGATTAAGAGTTAAAGGAGGAACAACAATAAGAGAAACCAAAAAAAAAAGCCGCTGATAAAAATGATATTTGGGATATTGATGAAGTATATTGATAATGATTTCTTAGATTTAAGTACAAAATAGACCTAAAATGGATAATAGGTAAAGACCAGATGTGGATGTATTATACAAGCAAATAGTTGGAACTGAAGATGTTTTTGGAGGATGGAGTGGAATTGATCCAAGTTCCACTAAGTGTTAAGGATTATTAGTAAAGATTAAATTACCTGATACTAAATTATCAGAAATAAATTTAGAAGTGATGAAGTAACAGATCATAATGTCAAGTACTCAATATTATTTGGATTTTATCCTACCATATCCAGTAAATGAGAAAATGGGAAAGGCAAAATATGTATCAGACAAATCAATACTGGAAATAGAATTACCAATTATTCGTGAAGAATTATATTGAATAATATTCACAATTTTTTGAATGTTCCATTCTTTTCTAACACACAAAGTGGAGCGATTTCAAGATAGGCTAATTTTTAATCCATTAATCGCTAAATTTATTTAATTTAAGTACCAACAATTTAGTTTATTCCACTGTTAAGGGTTTACCCTTTTAAGTAAGAACGAACTTTTCATTTAATACTATTTGCTGATTTATTAATTGAGTATTGAGTCCTAATTTTCTTAAATATGGTTCTATTGAGTGGGCAAATCCTTTTAAGGTATCTATCCCTTCTTTTAAGACGATTGTTTCATCAGCAATGTGACCAGCTCTTGCATACTCAGGAATTTTATAAGTATCACAGTACTCTTAGATTTCTTGAAGAGTCTTGTTTGTTAAAAGTAGTCCTGTTTCACCCTTAAGAAACTGCAAATATAAAATTTTAATTACTGGAGAGAGAAGGTAGGAATTTTTTGTAGCACTTTGTTCTTCACTTCTGCCTAGGCCGACTTGCATAACTTTGTTTTTGCCAATAAAAAGTTTTGAATCAGCCTTCCATGCTTATTAGATCTCTTTTAATGGATTTGTGGAAAGATTTTTGTATTGAAATACTATTGCCCTCTAATATTTTTTAATGCTTTATTTGAGTTTCTTAACAAGTAATTCTTTCTTTTCTGGAGTTTTCTTTTTAGTATTTGTTAACACTTAATTCCTCTTTCTCTTAGTTATTGGCATTATAATCAATTAATTTAATTATGGTGAAGAAAAATGAAAACCTTTAATAGGATGATCATCAAGAAAGATTTCAATAAATACAAACAAATTTCAATTGTAAGAAGTTGAAAAAGAAAAAAAGATGATAAAAACTGGAAACAAATGTAAATAAATTAGTAGAGAAATTGAAAAAACTAAAGTTTTAATATTCTAATTTTTGAATATTATTTGTTTGGATGGTTTAAATTATGAAAAGAAGAATATAGTTAATTAGTTAAGAAAATAAAGAAGAAATTTGTGATCATTTTTGAAAGCTGATAAACATAATTACTAATTACTAACAACATTAAATATTTAAAACATGAAAAATAAGATCAATGTTTAGTAATTGTTTAGTGTTCTGAATAGGAATATCACATATTAATTATGAGCTCATAAGTTAATTAATATTGAGATGTGAATGAAATAAGCCTGTTAATTCTAGGTTATGGAATATCTGAAAATTATTTATATTCCAAATATTTTACCAACTCTTCGAAAGAAGAAGAGTCTTAACTAATAATATTAAAATGGTTTAAGTATGATGAAGTGTTGGAAATTTAATATAAATTGTATCAATCATCCAATTTCAAATAAAAGTACGATAATTTAATCAAATTATATGTCAATTGATTTTATAACAAAATAGAGCAAAAATCTATATCAAAAAGCAAAGTATTTAGAACTTAAAAGTGGGCTTATAATATTTATAAAAAATAGATTCAAAAGTTATATTGATAATTAACATGATTAGTTTAAATTTAATTAATTAAAGAAAAGGTTTAAGAATTATGATTAAGCTGGTAGATGAAAATGTAATTAATAATGATAATTGATGAGTAATTTCTTTTGTTTGTATTTTAATGAGTATTTCAATATTTAGATTGATTTATAAATTCATATCTCCATTCCATTCCATTATTTTTTTTAACAATACTTGTTTCATTAATTATGTTAAATAAAATCAAAATTGATTCAGAATCCTGCTTAAGCGAGGAATAAAAATTAAAGATCGTCGAAGGAGCGTTATCATCCTGATTCAACGATATCTTGTGAATTCTGGTTATATTGAACCAGCGACAAAATTAGGAACAGAATCAAATTTGACTTTGAATTAATATGATGCAGCAGATAATATGGATTTATATATGATATTGTGCGAATTTGAATAGTTTTATGAAATGAAATTCATGAAACCTCCCAAACTTGTAAAAAAGGTTGATGGTTCAAATAATCAAAATGAAAAAGGTTCAAATAAGAAAAGTACTTAATAATCTAAGGAGAAAGAAAACAATAATAAGGATGCAAAAAATGAACCTGATTCACTTGAAATTTATGGAACAGGAGTTTAATAAAAATAATAAAATAATGAAGATGCAAATCATAAGGATTGGTTTGATCCAAGAGTTTTAAAAGGATTACCTGATTATTCTGATGTTCCTGAATTTTAATAACTAGCAGCTTATTTACAAAGGGATATTTGTTCTGAAAATCCAAATGTTAAATTTTCTGATATAGCTGGTTTAGATTAAGCCAAAAGACTACTTAAAGAGGCTGTTTTAGTGCCTCTAAAGTATCCACATTTTTTCTAGGGAATTTTGGAACCATGGAAGGGTGTTCTATTATTTGGACCACCAGGAACTGGTAAAACAATGTTAACTAAGGCAGTGGCTACTGAATGTAGAACTACATTTTTCAATGTTTAAGCTTCATCAGTTGTTTCTAAATGGAGAGGAGAGAGTGAAAAACTTATTCGTGTTCTTTTTGATTTAGCAAGACACTATGAACCAAGCACAATATTTATAGATGAAATGGATTCAATTATGGGGTAAAGAGGATCAGCTGGTGATGAGCATGAAGGAAGGAGAAGAATGAAAACTGAATTACTTATATAGTTAGATGGGTTATTAAAATCAAGGAAGAGAGTCTTTCTGTTGGCAGCATCTAATTTGCCTTGGGATTTAGATATTGCTATGTTAAGGAGTTTAGAAAAAAGAGTATTATTTATAATAATAATTAAATAGATATGCATTCCATTACCTGATTAAGAATCAAGAGAATCTATGATTCGTAGATATATTCCTTAAGAAAAGAGTGAAAATCTCAATTATCCTTAATTTGCAGAAGCTCTTAAAAATTACAGTGGTAGTGATATAAAATTTGTTTGTAAAGAAGCAGCAATGAAACAACTTCGAAGACTCCTTAGTTAAATTGAAGATATATAAGTTGATGTTAGAACTGTGAAATAGAAAAAATAATAGAACTTGTCCTCTTATGATGATGTAAGACTAGGGCCAGTTACTGAAACAGATTTTGCAGAGGCAATGAATTAGGTAAAACCTTCTCCAAGTGTATTTGAGAATCAATATTTAAAATGGGAAAAAGAGAGTGGATCGTGTTGATAATAATTAATTAAATTAGTCATGATTTTCGTTTGTATACTATGGCTTAAAATTCTGTAGGTCTTTAATATTAAGCTTTTCTTTAGGAAAATTGCCCAAAAAAGGGATTTTGAAAGGTGATTTCAAATAGTGATGGTAACATAGGGGGAGATTTAGGATGCATCTGATCTTAAGACATCTTACGATTGGCTTTTATGTGAAATAGTTTCTTTATTTCTGTGTTATTAGGCTCAGTAATATGCCTATTTGAATCATTTTCCACCATACTCAAATTCTTCCTATAGTCAATACGATTTGATTAAATGCGTATTCTCCTTTTGACAGGTGAAGTAGACACTGGTTTTGAAATCTGATTCATATTGTTTATAATTCGTTGCATTAATAATTATCTCTTGACAGGGCTTAATAGCTACTGTTCTCCAAACATAATAAAATATATTAATCATATAAATTGCACAAAAATACAACAAAATTGTTCAAATCTAACTTAAATTCTTAAAACAACCATTCAGTTTCATTCTTTATATTGATTTTTGTATAATTTAAATCAATGGAACAGTCTTTTGAAACTATTATAGAATATTAATACTTATAATAATAAATTAAAAACATTTAAACTTTTAAAAAATCCTTCTTAGTTTTCTACTCATGAATCAGTAGTATTATTTGGTAGATTTACAATCTTTATTAATAGTTATCTTATTAAAACAATAAGTTTGTTTATAAAAATAGTATTTTTTTTATAATATTCAGATAAAAACCTTAATGATTAATTATTTTTACATAAAATTATAAATTGTTTGTGTTATATTAACCTAGTTAAATAAGCCAATTATAATATAAATTTAGCTTATTTAATAACTTGGATCTTTATATAATTTTAAACTCTATAGTAGATTAAGATTGATATTTTACTATCCATTTAATGTGGAGGTTTTATAAATTTTTGTAATTAATAATAGATTAGGTAAATAATCCAAATATAATACTTATTAATTAAAGTTAATTTAAGTCATGTAGAAATAGTATAAATGCACAATCTTAATAAAATATCTTGAAAAACTATTTATAATTTTGAATACGAGAAATGGCTATATGATTTATAGATTTTTAGGTTTGAATTAGTTGGGAAATTTAGTTTATAAAAATAAATTATTTAGTTTTTGCTATAATTCTAAGGTTTTTTAGTTTAACTTTAGTTGAATTAAAAAAAGTGTTATCAAATAATAATTTAATTGAATTTAAATAAATGAACTAGAATGAGGAATACTTGGAAAATGAGTTACATTCATTTACTTTCACTAAAAAAAGCTCTAGTTAGAAAAAGGAAAGAACTCTTTAGGAAAATCCGATAGTTTAAACTTAACCATAGATTGTTTAGAGTTAAGTGAAAGTAGTAAAAAAGAAAAAGAATAATATTAAAGAGTTGAATTCAATTTAAGAGGTGAATTTCAAGTATATATGGAATTTCCTGAAGTAGAGATAAGAATCTGAAATTATAGGCGTAATTGATATAGCAAAGGCTGCTTAAAGTGTTATGAAGAAACCAATTGAAGAAGAGTTGATAATGGTATTGAATATGGTAATAGATAGGAAATGTTGAACATTTATAATGAGAGTCTATATTAGGATGAGAATAAAATATTAAATTAAGGGATTGGGGAAGATGAGTTGCGTTAAATTTTTATTGAATGCAAATTGAAGATGTGAAGTTTATATAATAATATTTAAATGTTGTAAAACTATGTCTCGAACACAACACGATACTAGTACATATAACAGTTGGGATAGGGATAAATGAGTTAGGTCGTGTTAGTAAAAGACATCATGAAAAATCAATTGTGTGCTATGAAGATTGTATTAGCAACATTTAGGCGTAGATCTTGAAAGAACTATTGGAAGAGCCATAATTTGCATTAAGCATGAAGAGAGAGATTCTGATTCATATGAATCTAAATCACAAGAATGTCGTTAAATTGTATGAGACCTTTGAAGATGATACCTTTCTTTATTTGGTGTTGGAGTATTGTAACTAAGGCACTTTGAACACCCAGAAAGCAATGTTTGTAGAGAATAATATCTTCGATTGTTTTCATCAAATACTGGATGGAATAGATTACCTTCACAATAATAACATTATTCATAGAGACATATAAGTATTTATATAAAGGTATCTAAGCCTGACAATATCTTAATTGATAATGGTGTTTATAAGATTTGTGATTTTGGAAGTGCGATATAACTGAATTTTGATGAGCATTATATTTCAGAAAAGCAGGGCATCATAGGATATGCTGCTCCAGAAATGATATCGAATCAAGATTATGATCATAAAGTAGATGTGTGGTCTTTGGGTGTAGTGATTTATGTAAGAAGAAAATTATGATAGGAATTATTACATTAACATAAACCACAATAAGAAGTTTAGGTGAATGAAAGATTGAATGAGGATTTGTAGATTTTGTTGTATGCAATGCTTACAAAGCCTTATTAATAAAGGCCAAGTTGTAAGTAGGTGTATTTGTGTAAATGGTTTAAGAAGTTGATGAAACAATAAAAAATGTTCAATAAGTATGAACATGAATAATTGAAAACTAAGCATCTTAATAAGTAGATTCAGATAAAGACTTTATAAAATTGGTAAAACTTTATTATTAATAATGCTTAGTTGTTTTGATTTAAAATAAGCAGCAGTGTCACAAACAAGCAGTCTTACTTAAAGTGATTCTACTACTGCCCCTATGATTCCAAATTCTATTTAAAATTCGATTGACTCACTTCATGATTCTATTCCTATTGTTGAATCCCCAGCCAATCCATAGATGTGATTAATAATAATATCAATATTATATAAAATAGTAAGTATTTCAGTACATATTGTAAGTTTTGGTTCTATACATACTTACATAACCCATTTCTTCAGTGTTAAATATACGTTTACTCTGTCTCACATTCACTATTTGGGATGTTTGGATGGGTTTTTGTTCTACATTGATTTCAGGTGCTAATTTTAATAATTGGGCAGCTAAAGTCTTTTTAAGTTTTGACAAAGATTTTTTTGGATATTTCAAAATAATCTAAGTAGTAACATCATTTTATATGAGTGATTTAGAAATTGGATTAATTTAGTGTACTTTAATTGTAAGTATATTAATAACTTATTTATTTTCATTACCAATATCAGTTTTTTATGATTAAGTGCTTCTTTACATAAGTGAATTTTGATGAATACTATTTTGAATGGCATCTATTTATATAATTTTAGATTTGTCTATTTAAAGAATAGGAAATTTCTTTTAAGGAATTAGATAGTCATTAGTTTATTTTTGATATTAAGGGAAGAGTGAATGAATGGATTTCTCTGATTCTGAAATTAAACATTTGGATTCATTTATTAGATTAAATAATCTAGCTTCAAAGTCTTTATTTTGTAATTTATAAATATTGAAATATCCTGAAGTATTGATTAATAAGAGTAAGTCAACGAAAATATTTTCCTTTATATTTTGTTTCAAGAATTACTTTTAATGTAAATACTAATAGGATTCTTCAATAAAACGTTGGAACATCTACAAACTCTATACAAATATAAATACCATAGTTTTATTTACAAATTCTCTATAAAATTCTTAATCCAAAGGAGTAAACTATTCTATGTAAAGATCTTTATCAAAAATATCTTCTATTTTAGGTTTTTTCTGAAGGATATCAGAATAAATAAAGTATGGCACAATGTTGTTGATAAGTTACAATTGGAATTTAAGGAAGCAACATTAAACTTATAACAATTCAGACTACTAACAAATGTTTACATTACATCATCAGAATATGAAAATTTCGAACTCTAATTTGTTAAGGTTTCTACAAGTTGTTCTGGAAAAGGTAGTATCTAAAAATAATATTAATTTCTCTAAATACTAAATTGCATCCTATGACCCTATCTTAATCTAAATCAACAAGGATCTTATCAAGACAATCATATTATGTTAATACTTTCTCTTTAAGATTACAATGTACTCCAATAATATAAGGTACAGAAACATGAAGAGTATCAAGTATTTCTGCTGGTAGATATGGTATGTAAATGCATCTCCATTAGAGAGGATAAATAAATTATAGGAATGCCTCAGTTATAGTTGCTAAGTCCCAAACCTAAGAAGTGAATAAAATGATCTATTTTTCAAGAATTATTGATTAGACTACTTTTATTATACTTTTGATTGATAATTTGGAAAATAAAACATTGAAACTGATATCTTTATTGTATAGATTATTTTTATGATTTGAATTATTAATAATTAGATCTGTTATTACTTCTTACCTTGTCCTCATAATTTATTTAGGAACATAATATAATCCATTCAAATTTGTAATTCCTACAGACAAATAGAATTCAAATAGTTATTAATTAGATAATTTCTATGATCCCATTTACCATCCACGATCTCTATATCTCTATAAAATAAATTAAAATAATTTATACTGTCACTCTGTCAAAAATAGCATTATATAATGCTCTCATATAGAATTTCTATCTAATAAAGTTAGATTGTTCAGAAACAATCACATAAGCAAAAGGAATATAAAAGTCATTTCTCAAACTCTCAAATACTACAAGTGAAGTGCAGTATCGTAATTATCCACTTTGATCTGTAATCACAAATTAATGTAAATAATTCTTGCTATTTATGTCATCCTATTTCTTTTACTATTCCTGTTCCAATTTTACATCAAAACCACTTGTAAAGCACATCTATTATGTCATTCAAACCAAAATATTACAATGCTCACATTTCTTAGATAATCTGGTAGTGATGATCCATTTATATGAAAGTACTCCATGATTTCAGTCTCTTTATATTCTTCTGCCTAATATCCAATAATCAAAAACTCAGAAAAAATAGTCATACTTCTTGTATTCGTTATAATTAATTAATAAATTAATGGATTCTATCAATGAGAGATGCACTAATTCAAGTACATTTCACTCTGTATTTAAGTCAAAAGTAATGAAGAAATTGAAAAACTATGCACTCCTGAATATAATAATTTTATAGACAAAGCAATCTACTTGTTGAATAATGGATAAACATTTTAAAAACTTTTTGTTTGTCAAAATATTCATAAAGCTACTGAGCTTGATTTTTATGTTCCAGAACTTATTGCATTAATGATTGTAAATCTCAATATTAATTAATTTTAGAATAAGGTTAAGAGTGAAGAGTAATAAGTAATTAAGGAATTAATCAAAGCTTTAAGTATCATCATCACTCTACTCAAAGTACATATGAGAATTTATATTAGGAAAATATATTAAGCAAAATTAAAGAATAATTATTGAAATAACTCTAAGAGTTGTGTTATAATTATTACAATACTCAATTTTGTGATTAAGTATGTGAGTTAATGTAAACTCTATATAAATATATGGAATTTGATTTTGAACCCTATCTACTTATATTAAATGAGGATAGTGTGAGATATGAAGGATTAAAAATTATTTAAATGCTCTACTCTTTAATGAATAACACTTAATAAGCATAATCATTGAAACATGTAAAATAATGTATAGGGAGAAAGAATGAGCGTATGTGCAGAATAATTGATCAAGTCATACTCAAACATGATAAATTATTAATGATTTTAATTAGAGATGATGATTGGTTAAAGAATACCATATCATTAATCTCAGACTTTGATAAATAAATTAGATTAAATGGATGTAAACTATTTCTCAATTCTTGGTTAAAGATGGAGGAATAAGGTTATGAGGGTCATCTCAAATTTTAAGACACTCTCTAAAATATAATACAATTCATAGAAGATGATCCAAAAATTATCATTTTGTTAGCTTAATGTATTTCAACTATTAAAACAGAATTCATTTAATAAGAATTTATGGATTATATAAGACCTTAACCTATTTAAATTGAATTAGTAAAAGAATACTATCAATATATATTATTATTTGACTCTAAGATTCGATAACAATATGATGATTTCTTAATTAATTAAGTATCTAATCTTATTGATATCAGCAAAGAGTTTAGTTTTCTTAAACATCTTTCAGATATATACACTCAATTAAATGAATAAACACATTAATAACTTCTAGGTTTGATATTTGGTAATTTGGAATTGAATCAGGTTTTTTTCATACCTTATCTACTTGATATCATTAACAAAGGGAATAGAATAAAAAATAGACAATTAACTGTTTAGTTACAAAAAACCTTTGACTTTTTAAAAAAGACTATTTTGCATTTTGAATAGAAAGGTCTTTGGTTTGAAGTTGAAGAAACATTAAACATTTTAGAATGTCTAGCTGTTAACTTAAATCTTAAATCTGAATTTAATTCTCTGTGTTTTTCATATTTATCAATGGGATCTTAACACATAAGGAAAAAAATCTCTTCTCATTTGATTGATTAAATAACAGAAAATTATGATAAAGTTGTTCCACAATTTCTATTATATCTTACTCACACTAATTATGTATATAGAGTATTATTAATTGACTTTTGTATATAAATTTGTAGAAAAAGAAGTAGAAACTTTTTTAAACAATGCAACTTAATTTAAATATTATAATTACAAAATGATCCAGTTTATAAAGTAAGAATGAAGTTTGTATAATTAATTTATGAAATGAGATTATTATTCTGGAATGAAGAAAAGGAAT
Source organism: Paramecium biaurelia (assembly GCA_000733385.1). Classification (NCBI taxonomy): domain Eukaryota; phylum Ciliophora; class Oligohymenophorea; order Peniculida; family Parameciidae; genus Paramecium; species Paramecium biaurelia. The sequence goes on from JPFL01000073.1 coordinate 212,917, forward strand.
TAGTCATTAAATTATAATAAACATTTCAACAATTTCTAACAGATAAGAAGATCATTGTTTAATAAGTATTCTTTAATTATAATTTAATTAGTTAGCTAAAGAAATTAATCAAAAACTTTAATAAATTCATTTTCATCATCCAGAAACCATTATTAAATAAGATCATGTCAACAGTTTAAAAGAAAATATTGAAACCTGCCAACCTAAACATTAAATAAGACTCAAAACACCTACCAAAAATTAGACTACCTCAAGATTACATACTCCGACAAATAGAGTTTCCTCATAAACTCCAACTTTAAAAAAATAATAAATTTTGTTTTCTAAACCTTAAATTAAAACTACTTGTGTTCAACTACCTAAGGTGCCTCCAAAATAAAATATCTCTAAGAATTAGTCATTTTAAAAACCATCTAAGGATTATTGATTACAATTGTTCAATGTTTTCTTTAATTAATGATTTCCTAAAATTGTTTATTATATATTTTTTAATAGAATTTTATAATTATACTATCTCATAAACTAATTAAGCATTCATTATTATTCCAATAGAAAACAGTTTCTTGCTATGTTTATAGTATGCAATTATAAAACATTATTAATATAATAGTTTGCTATTATTCAATTTATATAAAGGCTAAATTAATGTAATTTCTTATTAAATATTTTTTTAAAGAATATTAAATAACAATCAATGGGAGATTATGTTACAGCACTCTTTGAAACTTAGGTAATTGGAGCCTTTCGTGTTGCACTGACTATGCCATTAGAACATGTACTTGATAGAATTAAAACATATAAATAATCAAAACAAGGAATCACTTATATCCAAGTAAATTTTATACTGAATTTTAGAGTTACATGGATATCAAGGGAGCTAGAGGTATGATTGGCTTATATGATGGTTTTTCTCCAAGTTTTTTGAGGAATATGGTCAAACAGTATTATCGATGGCCTATGATGATTTTTATACCTTCAATACTAAATGAACACATCCACAATTAATCCATCAATAAAATTATAACAGGTGCATCTATTGGGTTATTTGAAAGTTGTATTATTACTCCTTTTGAAAGACTTAAGACCTTAAAAATGACCTCTATGACTACTGGCTTTGGGTATTTCAAATATATAACATTTGAATCAATATACGTTGGTTTCAGAATTCAAACAACTAGACAAGTAGTATCATGGACGAACTATTTATATTGGGATCACAAAATACGTTATGCATTAAAAGCTGAACCTGGCTAACCACTATCTTTAGTTAATTCTTTAATTGCTTCCTCTCTTAGTAGCATTCTAAATATCCTTGTTGGTATCTAATTATTTATATTGTTAGTTCATCCTCTTGATACAATCAAAACATTAGTGCAGATGGAGGGAAATCAAAATTTTAAAAACATCTCTCTTTTGAAAGGATTTAAGATTGTATACAAAAATTATGGCATCTCAGGACTATATGCAGGATGGTAAGCAAGAATAATAGCTTATTTCTGTTAAGCTCTTCTTACAACTCCTACTATAGATTACTTAGAAAGAAACTATGGAATTTCAAAGAATAAGAAATAATAATGAATAAGTTGTTTTATTTTGCTTTTTATTTTCAATCTCAAAAGAATTAACAATTCATTTTTATATATATCTTAGCAAATATATTTATTTTTATAATTACAAGAAATTTAGATCACGATTTTTTTCTTCTCACTATCTTTTATTAAATTTCATCCTATTATTAAAATTAGATTATAGCAATAGAAATATTGGGTAATTGTTTGATAAATTCTTATGAATCTTCAAAGGTTTCTACTTAAATATTATATTTTCTTGCACTTCTTGATTAATTGAATCAGACTTTCAAATATATTTATTATTATATAAATTAACTTCTTAACATAATAAAACTACTTTACTCTTAATATACCCTTTTTTGTCTCTTGTTGATTTTGATATAAGACTTCTTTAAGGGATGGTTTGATTATTATATTTCTAAACCCAGAAAGATAAGGATTCAATGGGCTCGCTCTATTCTATTAGGATTAAATATATAATAGAGATGTCTCATTTTATGATCAAAATCTTAGAGTTTAAGATAGAATTTATATACTTATTTTATAATTGAACTTATAATAAACTTCGAGTAAATTTGAATCATGCTTATTCCTCTAATCTATTTGAATAACCAAAGATTATATTGCTGTTTTCTTCTTTTTAGAGGCGAATTTGAGATTGACTCTTTTCAGGTTATTTATAAAAAATGATTGATCGGATTTCCTTTTCTTTTTCTTTTTACATAAAGAACTAGGATTCAGTCTTCTTTTCATTCAAGATTTGAGATTACTTTTCTAATTTGATTTTCTTACTTAGAGTCATTTATTTGGTTCTTTTGAGATTTTACTAAAAGAAATGTATAAATCTATTTATACGTATTTAAGAGGGACACTATATCCTTTTTCTGAGATTTCATCCTCAATCTTATGCAATTATTTGCTGAGTTCCTATTGAATAACTTTAACCAATTCACTATCAAATTTCTTTGATATTCTGCCTTAAGATAGTTTACCAAAAGATTTCTATTCTCTTACAGCTTTGGCAGATGATGTAAAGATAGGTGGAGGTTAGATGAAGGAATATTATAGAATAGGTGGAAGATCCTTCTTTTTTTATCTCGCAATATGACTTTACAATTCTTTGGGAGCTATAACTTTAGGTTCTTATTTTTCATAGGGTTATAATGATGGAGCTGATAAATGTAATGACTCCATATTTTATTTTGGTTACACAATCCTGCTTAAACTATGATTGCATTTCTAACACTCAGTTTGAGATGCAACATGTGTTAAAGTTTTTTATGGCTGATAATCCAATTCAAACATAGGCTTAGGATGATCAAACCTAGGAATTCGTGTACTAACAATCTATTATCTCAATCCAAACACTTAAGTTATAATTGGCATGCATAATTACTCTCTAGTTTAGTAGGTTCATAAATGAATAGCTCTCCTAATCTTTATTTAGTATCAGTTTTAGAAGAGATAAATTCTGCTCTCTCAAAATTTGACAGAGATCCAACTGAGATAAGTCTCTTTGTACCAGTGCTCCTAGATTCCATTATCAATGATTTAATTTTATTATTAAAAAATAAATATGATAAGTATTCTATGAATAAAGCTATATCATTCATAATATTTATATCATTGATTAATTATTTGAAGCTTTCTTCAGACTGTATAAATAAGTCTAATTTATTATATTTTAAGATTTTAAACTTAAAGTTACTATTTTCTCAATCACTAATTGAGAGATCATTTTAATTTTAAATTTTTATTAAAATATTCTTAAGTGTTTCTGATTCAAATAGTATTATAAATATATTGAAATTAATAAATAACACTAATCTTCAATTAAAGAAGACTCAAAAAATACAAAGGAATAGTAAACAACATATTCTTCTAAAAAGAATAAAATTATCTGAGAATATCAGATCTAATTCCGATGACCATTGTCTAATAATAGTCTCCATAAGCTCTAAACTGCTATAATTTCTTTAATGCTATATTTTACAACTGCATTTTAAGCCGCCTAGATCATATTTACATCATAGATGCTTTATGTGATTTCCTATTTAATTTATTATTTATTTTGTTAACATCAGCTATCTATTAAATAGTAATTTAGCAACATTAGACTCATAATTTTCTTCCATTTAGAAATCTTAACATATCTAGTAAATCTTAGTAGTAATGATAATTAGTAAGTGTTTTAATAAAATTTATTAATGTATAAATAGGTATCTTGTTTTTCAAAATAGTAGTTGATCTTTAAAGTTCTTTATTAATTTTAAATGACTAGCTTTGATTACAAAAACATAATTAATATATAAATTATTAATCATAAAAATTCATTTTCATAAGGGACAAATTGATTTGATGTTTTAAGTTATTAATTTTACAAGTATTCTAAATCTTTTAGATAGCTTTATTCAATTAAACATGTATCTATCTTTTGTTATTCAGTTATAAATTGACTTAAGAGCATAGATTAATTTATGATATTGTGATCTAATTTTTGATCATTTTAAATGTTCTCAATTTCTTTTCTGAATTGTAACTATTACTTTTTGATCATTTCTTATTTCTATATATTTTCATTCAATTATTTCCTCATTATATCTAAATCATTAATTTGTTTCTCTAGACATTCCAGATAAGCTTATTTTGCAGCTAATGGGACATCTTCAAACAAAAGATTCTCAAACAAAAACAATTTACTACTCTTAATTGAAGATTTCTTATTTATTATAAAACTTCCTTTATTTTTCATCTTAATTTATATAATTTTATATATTATATATAAATCATCATTTTAATTATTATTATTTCTTCTTTTTTAGTTCATGTCTATCAATTTTACTTACACCATCTACAAATTAAACTTTGTATAAAACATTAGCATTTTAATACATTCCTTCTTTTAATGAAATTAATAAGAATTGAGATTACTTGAAATTCTAAGCTAACATTTAACCAATATTTTCAGTATGTGATAAATCTAAAGCACTGTCAACTTCATCTAATATATAAAATGGAGCAGGTTTATATTTTAATAAAGCAAGTATAAATGATAATGCTAATAAAGATCGTTATCCTCCACTCAATTCTGATAAATTTTTTTGTTGATGACTAAACGACACATTCATTTCTATTCCATCTTCAATTGATTATCCATCCAATCTACCTAATTTAGCTTAAGCATTATATAATAATGAACTAAAAATTGATGAAAAATCCTTATTTACTTCTAAAAAACACTTTTCAATTGTCTTAATTTTCTTATCATCTAATTCTCCCATATTTGAAATAAGCATACATTTATCATTTTCTAAAATTAATTTTTTGTCTTTTAAAGATTAAAATTCCTTTTCAACTTATTCAGTCATAGCTTCAACTTTAAAATTAACTTATTTTCCTAATTTACCTTAATCATGTTCTAATCTTTAAAATTATTATTTAGTTTTTTCATATTCTAATGTTTCTAAGACTCTAAATTTGTCTGATAATCTATCTTAAGATAATTCATTTTTATCTTATCTAATAAAATCATATTAATCTTCTAATTATTTTAATTATTATTTAAGATCATGTTATTC